>VUQS01026974.1:18544-44393 GCA_015108495.1 Heterochromis multidens | reverse complement strand
GGGGGGGGGGGGGGGGGGAGGGGGGAGGGGGGGGGGGGGGGGGTGAGAGGGAGAGATGAAAAGCAGGCCACAGGGGGAGAGAAAAGAGAAAGCGAGGGATACGCAGGGAGGAGGATGAGGGAGATGGACAGCAGGGGATGAAGATAACATGGGGCCAAACAAAGAGAGTGGGAGAGATGAGTGTGAGATTCAGCGAGTGCAGTGATGGAGGCCGATTGAAATGCAGCGAGACAGAGATGCAGGGAGGTTAATGATGGATGCATTGTCCAGATAGACGGTGTGTGCCGTCACAGACCCCTGTGGAGCCTACATATGTTAGCACCAGTGGCCCTGCCCACTCTGGAGGAAAAACTCCTCATGCACACACACACACACACACACACACACACACACACACACACACTGCAGTGGAGCAACCTGCCAGCCCGAGGCAACCTGCGCTGGAGCTGGGCGGGCCCTCACTCATGAGCAAGTCCTCTGAAATTTTGGCCACTGCGTTTGCTCTGAGACACTGTGTCTCATTGTGAATATCTTTTTTTTTTTTCTTCGACCATTGGCTGTATCCCCAGTGTTAGGAAATGTGTAACAGCTTTATAGAAAACATCATCTTTCTTAGATCACTTGTCATTATGGCTCTGTTATCCATTTGCATTCCCCTTTTATACACATGGAAAACATGCATCTTCCAAACAGAAACACAATGGCTTCTTACATCCTCAAAAAGCTCTGTCTCATCTTCCCCCAGGTTATATTTTGGTGACACGGAGGTCAAAGGGGTTTCTTGACCTTTGACCCTTAAAGCTGTTAAAGGTGGATTCAGAGTACACCAGCTTCTAAAAACAGCCACAGGATGGTCTTGTTCTACCAGTGAAAAACAAGCAGAGAAACCACTAAATGATACATGTAACTTCAAAAATATCTGTGTTGCTATCAGTCAAATCAAAACATATCCATAAAATCCAGAGCAAATGAAAATAGCTTTCAAATCGTTCTCACATTTCTATCCTCGGAGGTAACGTGTGCACAAAATTCTGTTAATGTTTAGCTTGCTGCTGATTTTCAAAAAGGCAGTTCCAGGAAGCTAGACAAAGCACAGGGATAAAGTCTGTGTGCCAGCAGAGATATTTCATCATGGCTTGTTTTCACGCCACCCCATGATGTGGAATTGATTATTGCCAAAGATTATTGAGCTGGAACTCCCTTTGCACCTTTAAATTTGCATAACTTCCAATTTTTAAGACCGCTACCAATCTTGACCAGAGCTGTAATGTCAGTTACACTAAGTAGTACACCCTGATTTTTGTGACAAGCCCTGTGAATTTTGGTTCATTGTTAATAAATATGTTATTCAGATGAGCCAACTAACAGACTGTATACAGAAGATGGATGTAGTTGTCAGATCTGAAAAGTAAAGTCAGTGTGAAAGCGCCTTATTCTGCATTCTTTCTAATTTCCAGCAGGGGGCGCTGCCTTTGATTATAAACAGATGTCTGGTTGTAACAAAGTCTATGAGAAAACGACCCCCAGCTTCCTAGTCAACAGTTTCCTGATAGATTTATGGTCTCAGTGGCTAGTTTTAAGTCTTAGTGAATACAACATGATGCTCATTTTGTAAATTATGGGCCCCATTAACGTCAAAAAGGATGATAAAGCTGGATTTAGAGTGGACTGACAAGTTGCTGGTCTATGAGTGTGTAGTGTTCCTCAGTTTGCTCCTAAGTGAAATTGCTTCAATGACTTAGTTTTATTAGTTTTGAATACTTTTGATTATAAATATGTCATAAACATTTTATGGCAATTTAAATGATCTCTCATAGCCCACCTGCAGTACCTGTAGAGACCACCAGGCCCACAAACTGGGACTTACAGAAATGTATTTTATTATGGATAAAAATGGACCATAAAAGTAGACTGTCTCTATCGATTATTTTAATCCCTTCTATAAAATAATAATAATAATAATAATAATAATAATAAATAATGAAAATTACAAGTTTTTTTTTTACCCTATCAATGCTACAGCTCCAGTTCTGATTACGCATCAACCCTGCTTCTGGGTCCAAACTCCTGCATTCATTGACGCTGTTGTTGTTTTAACATGTTGTCATGATTTGTATATTGTTTTATTTAATATAAAGAAGCCCCTAAGAATAATCAGTGGTTATTGCTGGCCTCTCAGTCTTTTTATTAGCACTTTTCATGTGCAGCACGTCTTTAAGCGCAGTTTTTAAAACCTCATGATGTAACTGTAGCCCATGTCCTCACGGTTTGCCAGACACCAAATATCTTAACGCTTCAGAAAAGAATCACTCTGAGGCTAACTAAGATTTCAATGGGGACATGAAGCTTAGGATCAGGAATTTGTCATAGTCATCCAAACCACGCAGCAGGATATTAATGACTAACCTGTTGTGGATGAATCATCTCAGATGTTCTCTTGACTGAAGTTTGGTCAGTTTTCAGTGTTTTCTTCTTGCCATATGATTGCATTTGTCTCTGCCCCTTGGGGACCCTCACATTATCTTTTACTGAGGGGCAAAAAGTTAATCTTCATCCTCCATCTTCACTGTGCTAATGTCTTTATATTACCCTAACCATAGCTCCGTAGATAGCCACCAGGTAGCACACCATTATATATCAGCAAGCACAACTTCAAAAACCCTACAAACATTGCTGCTGTTTAGTTTTCTGTCTTTATTTATTTCCAAAGTGATAGCAGAGCTGTGCGTTTCAGTTTTTTAGAAATCCTTCAGTCAGAACATGGTAGGCTACATCATCTTTAGATGAAAACTAGTGAGCTAACTTCCTGCTAACTTCTAACTCAGTTAAATGTCGTAAATCCTCTTTTTCATGGATTTCATAGATTTTTCATGGATAGCTGGATGTTTAACTTTATTGTAACACCTGGGAGAAACAGCCACAATGATCATTTTGTTGGACATGAAAGAATTGGGACCATTTTCAACTCTCAGTGGCGCCACAGTGTTTGTTTGATTTTGGGAACCGAAGAAGAGTTTTGACGCAGATGCACAAATGGCTAATGACGTCAGACTTAGGAAGCGGACACTGTCTTGCTAGCCCCCTGTGAAACTTCCAGTAATTTGTGAGCAACAGGTGGCGATATAACCCTAACCATGAAGAAATGTTGCCCAGTCAAAAGGCCACAAATAATAACACGGCACACAGTCTGACATCAAAAAAGGAGATAAAGGCGCAAAGACAAAATCTTTGTTTTCCTTGTCCACATGTAAACGCAGAAACTGAGTTTTCGAAAATCTTCACCCTGGCAGGAGTTTTTCAAAAGCTCCATTTTCAGTGATCCAAAACGTCGTTTACATGTGGACGAAAGGCCAGTACGCATAGAAAACACTATGTCTACCAAAATACTTGTGTACGTGTGGATGAAGCCTTAAAAAATAAAAAAAACTCAGGAGACTCGGGATCACATCAATGTAAACCATCCAATAGTTGTTTTAGTCTGGACCAAAGTGTTGGACACAGACAGTATAAACACTAGACATAGCTGTCACCCACTGATTTCTAAAGACCCGTTTTGAGATGAGTGTTTCTGCCGTTGCCATCTTGGTTTCAAAAAACTGAATGTAACAAGAAGGTACGGGTCTGACTGTGAACCCACTTGCTAATCGGCTATCAATGTGTCAATCACAAGTCATTAGCCAATGAAAAAACCCTGGATAATCCTCCATTTTGAAACATGGTATGATCAAGGTTTACAAAATGGACCTAATTCTTCATTCAATATGACCTGAAATGAGTGACTGAGCCCCTAAACTTATCAGCAAAGTGTTTACAGAGGTCAAGGCAGAAAGTTGTTTCCCCACAGGACAGGAAGTCTTTTGGCAACCACAGCTATAACCATCTGGTGGCCTTCACACAATGCAGTTTCAAGGCACTTCAGCATTAGTTTCATTTTTCTGACCAAGAAACTATGTTCATGGTTTATACACTCTAGAGCTAGACGAGCAGAAAAGACAGTCTAACATTGCTATCCCCAGAGCCATGTTCTAGTGCAGTGTGGTCAACATTTGTCTCCACATTTATTGGATTTAAACATTTTTAATCTTACCCATTTAGGGTGTACCCTACCTTTTGCCCAGTGGCAGCTGGGATAAGCTCCAGACCCGCCCACAACCCTAAGTTGCATAAACAGTTAACAAAATGAATGAATGGATGGATGGATGGAGTTTTCAGTATTTGTATAGTTTCAAATAATGCCATGAGAGACTAGCTTTTTACCAGAGAACCCTCATTACAAACTGTTTTGTAAAGATGTGGCCGTGAGTTTTTAAGGTGAGAGTAGAGCTGATTGTGGTTAGGTACAAAGAAGATTTTTGTGCTGTGTAGCTCAGCTTAAACATATAAGGTTTTACTGTTATTTTACAGTGTGAATTCTCCGAATTTTTAGAGGCCTGAAAAAAGCCTTAATTTACAAAATTTAGAAGTAGTCAACTAACCAGAATTTTTACACATCAAGTAAGCAACCCTTAGGTTATAAATGAGA
Source organism: Heterochromis multidens (assembly GCA_015108495.1). Lineage (NCBI taxonomy): Eukaryota > Metazoa > Chordata > Actinopteri > Cichliformes > Cichlidae > Heterochromis > Heterochromis multidens. The sequence goes on along the minus strand of VUQS01026974.1, from coordinate 39,871 downwards.
CAACCATTGCAGTCTTGTCAAAAAGCCTAAGGTGTTGTCTTCCTGATATTCTTATTTATTGTATTTCCCCACAGTGGCCTGATTCAGAGAAAAGATTAGGAGATAGCTTGTCCAAAAGGCACTCGGATAATATATGTTGTTTACTGTCACACAGTTGACACATGACATGCTGCATGTGTCCTAATTTCACCTTTCAAGCTGGATAGAAAATAATTAGGAGCAGCAGCACACTCTATACACAGCACACCAGTGTATAGAAACATTACAAGAAGAGCTTTCTCAAGGAACAAAGGTGAACAGGCTCCCACAATGCTTTACTGGGAAACCCAACACTGTCCTACTATATATAGCGGCGCTTTTCACGCTGTGTGCATGACTGCTTGTGTGGAGTCACATGATTCAAGATATATGGCTGGACAGAAGCTCACACACTCTTCACTCACATACACACACACAGGCTGAGGGTGTGGAAGCGGTGAAGGAATGCAAGAAGGTTTACTGAGTTGACTGTGACGTTGTGCTTCCCGTGACCAGACTCTCATTTGCTCTGTCTCCCCAAGCGTCTCGCCCTCTGTCTCAGTCTAAACCACATGCTAATAAGCTTTCTGTTCTCTCCGTTTGATCTCTGATGGGCTGTTTTCTGATAGAGCCCAATGAATAGATAATCATTGTGTAAATGACCACTATCTACAGCTTCTCTGTGTTGTCTGCAGCAGCCCCACTACCCCTGCACACACACACACACAAACTGTGAACAGACACAACTTTGTTAGAAGCAAGAAAGCTCTTTTAGTTGGTTCTTTTACACACCGACAACAGGCATAAACTCATGTAGGAAACATACAGTACCAATGCAAACAGAAGGTAAAACACAAAGTGTCAGCAGGAGGAGAGTTTTAGGAATTAATTGGTGACCAAGTAAAAAGAACATGTGACCAAAGGGTTAGGTAGTAACTACAGCTCAAACACTGCAAACCTTAAAAATGAAGTGCTGTTGTCTCTGTCACGAGTGTGATTTTGTTCTTTTCTCTGGCTTCTTCCTCCTAATGTCCTGTAAAGCTGCAGTAGAGCCTATAAATATTTGTCCAGGGAGATGCTTTTCACTGTTTCAGATCTGTACTCCAGCAAAGTGGAAAAGAAATGAAGCAATGACCATGAGGTTAAAGTGCTGAGTCAAAGCAGTGGAGGGTGTTCACATCCAATTTGCCTGACCAACATAGAAACATAAGTTATTTTTACACACAGTCCCTCTAATTTGATGACGGTGCAGTTGTGGAAGCTTAAACATAGCAGTGTTTTAGGGCCAAAATGTGGATTTTTTTTTTCCCCTGCCAAGTCCATCACCTGCTTATGCCCTCTTCACTGACCTCAAGACTAGAAAAGCACAAAGACCCCAAAATAAGAATGAAGTGTAGAGGAGTATGAAAACGTTTGTTCACGTCTTTGGGTCAAATCAAATATAACCAAAAGAAAATCCTCATATAGTGCAGTTATGTGGCTTCCACAGCTGTCGGCTATCCTGGCCATGTGGCATTTGTTCAGCTGTCATGAAGATTTGGCTTTATTTTATTTCAACTATAAAAATTTGGTCAGGTCAACAGATGTGACATGTGGCTAAACGCTCCCCCCAAAATACAAGATAATGTATGTTTAGTGATGAGGAAGGGTTTTCTAATGCAAATAATTAAAATAGATAATAAATAAATAATTATCACAACTTCCAGTTTTTGGACAAATTTATCAAATTTCTTTGGCCCTGCTAAAACCTGTGAGGAGCAGTGCTTTGAGATGGATGCTAACATCACCATGCTTACTTGTTTATGTTAATGACACTAATGTTAGGATATTTTCCTTCACCATCTTAACGCTGCATCTGAAATCCCCTACTGTGGACTATGTACTTATTGTTCAGCACATTTTTGAGTGAATTCCAGTATTGTGTCTTATCTCAAACACGCTACAGTTCAATTCCTGAAAGCACAGGTGCATTCCAACATAACCCGACCTTGTTTCAGAAGAGAAACGATTTAAATACTTAAACACAAGTTTTAATGATGTTATATCTCAGCTACTTTGGTCACCGTGTAATGGCGTCACTGCATTGCTTTGTGGAATATTTATGCCCATGTAATGTCCTGCCTGTGCGCCGCGCAACTGATGTATAAATGGGTTCTTTTATTATTATTAGATATTATTTTGGTGTACTAAACTGTACATTAGTGTGTACTTTTAGAGGCAGTTTGACGCATTAGTGCACAGTAAAAGTTAAGGCATAGTTTTACAGTTATTCTAAAGCCTTCTGTTGGGAATACCTAAAAGGAACCTTAGTTTACTAAAAGCCTTATTGTCAACTTTATGGGGGCCTCAGAGAAAAAACAAAAGGCAATGAAGACGAGTGCTTCTATCTAATATAATTCATTTTCAGTATACTCCTGATACAGGAGTGGTGGATCAACTTAGAGGCCAGTATGACCCTAAAGACCTGGCGCTAGTTAGCATGTCAGCTAGCTATTAAAAAGAGCTGCAAGACAGTTCCTTTGAATCCCACAGGTACAGTTTCTTTTCAAGTCCAGTGCGCTGGAGTGGCCAATACTCCATTGGTAACATATGATATGTCCAAAAAAACAAACAAAAGGCACTGTAGGTTGTCTCAGATTCCAACTATCATCATATACATCTGGTGGAATTGTTCTTGAGTAAGACACCAAACCTGAAAGGGCTCCTGATGAGCAGGTCCATGCCTCTCAGTGAATGTGAGGGACTGTATAAAGTACACAGTATACTGATCCTGTTAATCATTTAACATGAATTTGGTTGCTTTCTTTTATACCCAAAACTCTCATGCCAGCTAAAATGCTGAAGGAGAATCTCGTCAACAAAAAGTCAGCACCTTTAAAACCATTATAGTGACATATTACATGGACTACATTTAAAACAGTTTCCACCTTTGGATCAGTAAAGAAAAAAAATCGGTTTTTCCTGCTTATGACATGTCAGTAATAAAACCAGTGTTTTTCACCTCAGTCAATAGTCTGTGTGTGTGTCTCTCTGGACACTTCGCTCTGTGTAGACCTGTCAATCACAGACACTGTGTGAGCGTATCTGAACTTGAATTTCAACTCAGCATCAAAGCTGCTTAGTTTTATCATTCAGGTTGACTTCAGTCCAAAAGCTTTCAAGTCTTTCCCTCACTCCACCCCCAGACGTTTCTCTTTCTGTAGCTCGGACCTTGAAATAAGGTCTAATAAAGTGGATTTTTGTTCAGTACTCGGGTTCAAGTAAGAATCCTCTTCTTTCAGTGTATGTAGCCTCAACCTGGGCTGCTGCTGTACAATGGAGTTGTTATTTCTGCAGAGGGCTCATTACACTCAGTAGAATAGGCTTTTCGGGGTCATGTGTAGCAGGATACACATGGAGTCCTAATGGGTCAACAGTGTGCTTCACTTCTGCAGATGAGCAGGTTTGGCAGGTATGGGCGGTTTCTTGGAGGCAGTTGATGCGTTGTGATGATTATCAGTGAATTTCTTCCTGAGCTGCTCCACACGACCTCTGCCCTCTGTCTTCTCTTTGTAGCACACACTTTCTAAGAAATGGAGAACAGGTAGAAATCACTCACATGTTTTGGGATACAGCTGGTTGTATTGTAGCTGAGGTGACACCTTTTCCCCAACAATGAACTACTACGTAAAGGGACAGTCCCCAAAATCAAATGGACACGTTTTGGTGTGATTTGCCCAGTTTTGGAGATATCACCTGTAGAGGTGTTTGTCTTTCCCTTGAATACAGTAGATCAAAATGGCACTTGCCAGCAATGTCTCTTTCCAGACATCATAACAGATGTCATTCCTTTCTACTGAACTACACTCCGCTGTGATGAGAGACTCATGCAGCATGACAGGATGAAAATATTGATGGTGCCCGTAATGTTGCTAGCAGCATGCTTCTTTTAGTTGGTGGATGTAGACAGTAGAAAGAAAATAGTTCCTACATCAAACTGCTCACAGGCAAACACTACCAGTTATCATTATATTAGATTATATTACATTCTAATATAATGACATATAATGATATATGATAATACAATGATTGTGGTGATGTGATTACTACACATCTCCAAAACTTGGCAACTCACACCAAAACAATCTAGATAACGCACAGAAGTGTGATGTTGGAGTGAACCGTTCCTTTAAAACAATGAATATTACTGATGGTAATACAGTAATCTTAACTGTTACACTTTTGTACTCTGAGACATGCCATCTGAGGATTTTTGCTGACTGATTCTTTGAATTTATTGTTTCTATGGTCTGCTTTAAAAATAAATAGCAATAAGTTCTATTCAGACCCACCTTATGTTTATTAATCTTAAGTTATAAGCAGTGATTATCAAAGACCTTTAACACATGCATACATAAATCCCTCCTCCATCCTCTCCTCTTTTCTCACCTCTGTCCTGGGGACTGGTCCTCTCTGTGTCTCTGAGTGGCTGGTTGCCATGGCTACTAAAATGGGGCTTGTAGATCGGAGCACAGTCGTTGATGTTGTCCAAGCTGCTGCCTGATTCACTGTTGCTGTCCTCAGCTGTGTCCTTCAGGTCATCATCAGCGCTGCAGGAGTCCATGTCCTCCTCGGATGACTGGTCATTCGGTGAAGCTGCGTCATCCTGTGTGCAAGCCCGACACAACTTGATGTTAAAAACTCTAATACACAGGTCTTCACACTCTCCTGACTTCAAACCCACTTCAAACACATGAACTTACATGTGTGAGGGGTAGCTGGTTGTCTTCTTTAAGGCTCAGCTGCTGGTCCTCTCTTCCTGGCAGCAAGTCCACTGTCTGGATGCCATTCATATTATCAGAGTGGAGTCTGAAAGACAAAGACATCAGTTTCAGTCCCTCCGATAACAACCTTTAAATGAATCCACCAGTCAGTCATTTGACTAATAACTTCTATAATTAAATTGAGACGAGGAGTCGGCCAGCTGACTGAAACTATTTCGTTCACTGTTGATCTGATCAAGCATAATTAGAGATATAGATGTGGGCGCTCTTATGTGCTGGGTTAAAAACATGATGAAGTAACTGACAAAGCAAAATCAATTTAAAACTATCAAAAATTGTTTCTTATTCTTTACTGTGATACAAAAAAGAAAAAACTAACAAACTCAATTATTAATTAATAAGAGTTTATTATCCTTTGGATGTTTTTGGTTCAACCTGTTAAAGATTTTTTTGGGGGAAAATTTGATCTAACAAATTACACCAGTTTTCAAAAATACATAAATGAAGACTTCAGCTGCTACCAAAAAAATTTGCCAGTAGATACAGTTATAGTCTACTTTTATCCTTTCTAATCAAGCCAGCACCAAAAAGCCAAAGTCGGTGACATTATACACTATATTTTTAAGGTATTCCTTCATATTATGTTTCTACCTGTTGTTCATGAGGTTCTGGAGGAGTCTGCAGGATCTCAATTCGTCCACCTCGCCGATTATACTGACGCTCACGTCACCATCCCGCCCAGGGAGCCAGCTCACATGTTTACTGGAAGCTGGGAAGAAAATAAAAGAGAAAAGCAAAATGGGTAAGTATATGAAATCTAAAATATATTCTCATTACGGTCAGAAAGAAATGCTCAGCATGGACCTGAATGAAGTCATCCTCTGAGAAACTGTTATTGTGGCTATCAGCCAGAAGGTGGTGCTGTCCTATAAGTGTTGGTCTTGTGAAGCCTCATAGCCTCATGTTCCTGCAACAGACTTTGCCCTCTAACACTTTATCTGATTTGCTCCGTCTGGCGTTAGTACATTTTTAACCCAGTTTCTGTGTCCTCTCAGCATTTATTTCCCCCCCTGGAATTATTTAATTGTGTCCCACAGCAAAACAGTTTTCATTAAAAAATGTGGAATCTATTGGACTTGAAAGGGGAAAACTACCTTCTCACCTTCAGTGAGAATGTATGTAAATGCCCCCTTAAGTTTCACTTTGAGATACCTTACATCAACATTATATAATTCATTCATTCATAATAGCTATGAATGAATGACTTATATAATGTTGCATTCACATCCTGGAAAACTGGCTATTTTCAGCCATTACCTCATTATGACGTTGTATTCAAAAATACCCCCACCCCCCCCCCACTCTGATGGCTGGTAACTGTTTTCTATGACAGCACAGTACCTGATAAAGACCAAACACCTGCCATGACATCACTGAGTGGGGCGTGGCTTGAAAATTCAAATCCTCAGTGTGCAGCAGTGGTTTACAAACAACTGTAGCACAGTTGAGATTTCCCAGTGAACATTTACAGATTTCCAGCTAACAATGGCAGCTACTTATATTTAGATGAATGGCTTGCGTTTGTATGAAGTGACACAGCACATAAACGCACCTTGTGCAAACGTCTCAGTATGATGTCAGAAAAAAAATCCGACACACCTTCAGTTTCCACAGTTATAGTCACCTCACTGAATTATACCTATGAATTAACACACAGGCCATTACTTTACAGACCTGAGATGCCTGTCTTTATTATCACCACACCCACGAATTAACCAGAAATGCAGCACATAATAGAAATCTTCACACACATGTGCAGGTTTAAACGTGCATTTGTGAGATATTTAAAGACCTGTTTGCACACCATGTGTAAAGGCTTGTTTTTCCCATCCACAGAACAATGAACAAAGACAGAAAGATGCCAGACTGGATTGTATGCAGTGTAACACACAAACGCCACACACTCCGTCACCTCTCAGGTGACATGGCAGAGATTGGGTGAACAAAGATGGGAACTTAATATGCGCTTTAAAGCGTGGTGACGCCCCAGAACCACAGGGCCTCCTCGATCTTATTTAGCTTTCAGCCAACAGAATGATTCAACCGGCGGTGAGAGATCTGTCTGTCAAACACACACACACACACACACACACTATTTTATGTCTTTGGGAGGAACCAGTGGGTCAGTGGCCTGGGTGTCGGCCTACTTAGACCGAGTCAGACGAGTGGACAGGCTCTAATGAGAAGCAGGAGCAGTAAAGTGGGAGTGGGACTGGCTCTAGGGAAGGGTCACATAGGGTTAACTATCAAAGATGAGTGCAAACCTATCCCTGTGGAAAAGACTCTGAAGAAAACATCACCCTGCACACGCTAAGCTCCGCAAAGTGGGAGTTCCTCGGCTTAATTAATCCAAGACACAAGGTCCTCCCCCTCCAAGTGAATTTTACTTCACTCCACAAAAGTATGTGTGTTAACACACCTACATGCCATTTAGTTTGTAGACAGTTTTTTTCCTAGACTATGGTACTCATTTTGATTATGTCAGATTGGAAACAGGCTATATTTGAAAGCCTCTATTATTAGCTTATCAGAAGCTCATAGATGACGTCTTGTCAGTGTGTTTCATTTGTCAAAAAAAACAAAAACAAAGTGGTATTTAGATATTTATTGAAAACATAAGTCGAAGATATGAGTAACCACAGATGAAATATGAAAGCAAATTTATTACTGGAGTTGGAGAAATTTTGTGTGGGTTCATTGAGAAACACCCAGCAAATTTTGGAAACCGCTCTGTGATAGACAGTTTAAACCCAAAGGAAAACAAAAACAGATGTGGAAGTCTAGAATTAAACTCATCACAAACTTTCGGCAGCAAAGGAGTTGTCTGAATGGCTAATTTTACAATGAATGACTACTGCATATTAATGTAACACAGCAATTCAAATCAGGAGCTTGTCTGGTTTGTCAAATCAGTAGAACTGGAGCACATACATTTTCACACAGCTGCAAGAATTTTCAACAAGGTTTTTTTTTTTTTAATCAATGACATTGATCTAATTCACTTTAGCTGTCAGCAGCTGTCAACCTAAGCCTGAGTGTTTGTTCACCAAACTTTAGAGTGTATTTGAGCTCCTGTGTAAAGCTTACTTCTCAAGCATGAATATGTCTGAAACGTTCCAAACAAACCAGTGACTCATGTGATGTTAATTAGAACTTTTATTTTGGTTTTGTTTTTTGTTATGCATTCACATATAATTTGAGGGAGCTACTGTGGTGAAGCAACACTGTTTAATAATGGCAGCTACAGTATAGCTACCAGCTTAATTTGCAATTGATCCCATCTCCCCTGCAGCTCTTTCTGCAACTCTCACAATGAGGACCTTTCCTCACAGCAACACATTAGTTTCCCTCCACTTGACCAGACAAGGATTTCACTGGTAATGGCCCCTTTAATGGCCTAGAGGTCCTTGGGTATAGGCTGTAAAGGCTATATTATTGAACAGTCACTACTTGACGGACATTTTGTGTAAATCTGTAGAATTTGCCGCGCCGCAACTGTAACAGTTGCTCAATCAGCCGAAAATGAACGCGAGACCACCGAGAGTGGGGGTGATGAAAAAGAACGCGAACACCCTGCAAGAGGACAGGACATGTCAGTAGACCAGAATCAGCTCAACAGCCAGGACTCTGTCAGCTTTCACTATCTGAAACATGCCGGCTTTCTGTGGCAGCTGCCCCTGAGCGAACAAAGTCTTCTGTTCAGACACGCAGAATGTTTTGGGCACCTCCTCTTACATCAAAGGGGTATAATAGACAGACAATGATCATTAGCTAATTTGAATTACATGATGACTGAGAAGAAAGATAGTGAAGTCATGTATGTCCTATTTTGCCATTCAGTGTAAAAGAATTGTAACTCTGCTCATTACAGCATATTGACAGTTTACAAGATCTTTTGATATATTAACATGAGTAGTTTCTACATATCTGCCTCACATTACTTTATTGTTTTAGACCTGGGTTCCTCCTGCTGAGATCATTTACTGTTTTAGATTGTTCTAGGCTGAAGTCATACTGAAATTCAAGCTCCCAGACATCGCAAATTAATCCAGTCTGATCACAGTGATGCCATTTGCTGGAGTATCTTTGTTGTAAATACTAAAGATGGTTGGCACCTGTCTCTTCATATACAGCGCAGCATTGGCACCGCAGTCTACTTTGCATATTTATGTTTTAATTGCATTACAGCCCGCATGGTCTATTAATGTTGTTCTGTTCCAATTGCTGGAGTGACACAAATATGCCATGTTCCCCGTCACCTCTAGTGTGCATACAGTGGAGAAAGCAGAGTGGTGTGCTATTCAGAAGGAGGCAGGAATATCTTTTAAAACCTGCCGCAGCATTGCACTGCATAATCTGTATTTTCCACTACGAACTGCAAAGATGTTCCTCACTTCAAGACGTCAAAGCAGCATGTTGGAAACTGAGGCCAACACATTGTTTTGGGTGCTCTGACGATTAATGACTTTGTCCCTCAGCTGAATGGCAACAAAGTGGTTTTTATCTTCCGCATCGTTCCATGCAGTTTGAACACAAACTTTGGACCAAGAAGATGGAATTCAACGTTCCCAAGGCAAGTCAACAAGAAATGTCAAGAAGAGACATGCACCTTCAAAGGGAAAGCCACAGGCAAGGGTTTGTGGGTAGGTTTCTGTGCAATGGCAGCTCTTTGTCAGGGCTTGCTGCCTTCTCCCGAGCCTCCAGTTCCCAAACACCCGAAGAAGAAAATTAGGCCATTCTGTCAATCTGCAAGGTTGACACCACTGCTGCTGCTGAGTGGCTCAAAATCCTCCTTTTGGGTTTGACTTTGTGAAATGATCAAACTCTTTATAATCAATGTATAGTAGGACACTCAAAAGAACTAATTACACCAATACTCTGACAAGGTTACCAATGTCTTATAAGCAACACAGATGTAGGTACGCATGCAAAACACAGAAAATAGGAAGCAGTTGTGGTAAAGGATGTACAGTACAAGTTAAATGTGAGCTGCTATGCTTTCTAGACAATTGGATTGGTTAAAATAGAAGCTTATCTGTTTCTTCAGATTTGCATGGGATGGACGACTGAAAAAAGTGACGAAAAATGCCTCCTGTGCTGACATGCTGTAAGGCTACTGCCAGCAGTTGGTTAGTTAAGCTTGGAAGAAAGAAAGGAAAATGGGAGAAACAGTTAGGCAAGCCAAGTCTGAAGGTAACAACATCCACGATGCCTGGCACCCTCATGGTGATGAAACCATTTCAAGAAATAGTTCAACACATTAACCACCAGAAAAATCATGACTTTTGTTTTCAACATTTTGAAGCAAACAAGATATATTATGCATGATTTGATATAGAGAGAGAGTGCAAAGATATTAACCAAAGGGGCTGATTTCTTTCCAGACTTCTTGTGTAGCTAAGAAAGCTGCTGATGTAGACTTTATAAGCCATGTGAGTGGTAAAACTAGCTCACTGAAATACATAGGGATCCCTGCCACATATTAGTCAGACATCACTTCCTGCTCTCAAAAAGAGCCTTTTTAACACAGAAAGCTACAGTATAGGCTTTATCATGAACCTGGCAACATTAAGCATTTAATAACAAAGCTTTACTAATTTTATTTCAATGCCCTGCTCAGTTCTTAGTGCTCAACGCCAAGGAGCTAGTCACGTCCCGCTTGTCAGCACAGGAAGTCAGCACAACGCTTTCACCAAGGTGGGCACAGTAAGTCTGATGACATGTATAAAAGTGGGGATGAGGAACATGTGAACTCAGAAACTGACATGCTGCCTTAGCAACAGGCGCGTGTATCCCCCAAAGAAAGCCCTAACTTCAAGATTCAGGGAGTCTGTTCTGATGCAGTACCGTGTGAAGGTCTGACTGCACTAAGCAGGAGCTCTGAGAAACTCGAGCCTGGAGCGGAGCCACGCATGCTGATACACACAGCAGAGAGAACCGGCTGCGGCAAGAGTAGGGCTGAGGCTGGGATTAGATCACATATTACTTCCTTTGAAAAAAAACAAAACAAAACGTTACAGTACATGGTTGCATTGTGCTCGGGTGGCTCTACTTAGCTGACGGACTATAGTGTAATCAATATTTACTCATAACGGCCACACTGGGAGGTCACGACCTTTGGTGTTGGTGGCTGGTTATAATATTGAGTTAGGGCTCGTAGATCCTGATCTATTGGAACGCTCAGTGAACAATTTCATTACAGCTATCAGTCATGATGCATATTACAAGTGCTGGTGATAAAATATATGAGAATCTTTAGTGGAAACCTATTCTAACAGTCTTGAAGCTAATTATTTGTCTGTTCAAACTATCAGCGTGTTTTCTGTGGCAAGGCCTTAAAGGTCATGCTGTCTTTATTACACACAACATTTCATCTCCAAATCCATCTTCATTAAAACAGTGGGAGGACAATGGCCTTCCTTGAACTCTCAACACTTAACCTCGCCAGGCACAACAATATTGTAAAAGTGCAAATCTCTCTCCAAAATGGCCCCACAGTTAATAATTAAGCCATGACATTTGGGGGAGACACCAAAAAATCCATATGGTGAAATTTACTAACCTTTTGAAAAGCTAGCAAGAGGAGGCAGTTCATCCGCAGTTTATTTGGGGCCGTTTTAGTCCATATAATAAAAACACACCGAAAGGTCGAGCAGTGCACAAAGGATGATTGTCTGCTGTTAACTGGAAGAGAGCAGGAGGCTAATCAATGCGCTCCACATCAAAACTCTATTAGAGGAGCGCTGTCTCTGGGGGGAGGATTGGACAGAAAGACAGGACGGACAAATGATATTCATATGTAACACTATGGATTATAATTGTCATGATGTAGTGATAATCGTGTTGGTTCTTGCTACAATGTAAAAGGTCAGATCGGAGCAGAGTTGCACTGACCTCTGTCTTCTGAAAACAGGAATTATCAAGTTAGAATGGGTCAAATGTTCAAATGGGGGGTCAGATGTGGCCCAGTGGTCATTAGATGATCGCAGTGCAATAGTTAGCGTGGCCCTCGGTAGATACTGATTTACAGTTTTAAAAACATCTCATGGAAGTAGCTAGATCTAAGTTATTTAAACAAACAAAGGGCATCTTTTATAACCTGCTAGGTGGAGGACATAGGTCAAGCTCTATTTTGAGAGCAAACGCATGTCTTTTAACTCACTCATGGTCTCCAGAAAGCCTCTCATTGGAGTCATTAAGGGTATATAATAAATAGGGTATACATGACAGGAGGTGTGCCAAATACAGAATTCCTAACAGTTTGGTTTAGCCCTTACTGGCTGTTGACTTTCAGATTTACTGTCCACGCTCAACTCTGGGTGTACACTGCGAGTGATTTATCAGCCTCACAGGTGAATTCTGTCAAAACATCCAGGGCTTAAATATACAGCTCTGGGCTCACCTTTTCCTGCGCAGTATCCCACATCCAGAGGTAATGTTTGTGAGAGCTGCTGTGAACAGCCAGGAGAGACTTCCTCCTCTCCTCTTCAACTTCATCCACACCAGAGAAAAGGAGTTACTCTGAATTTAGACTTTAACAAGCTTTCAGATTACTTTTATATTTAAGCATGCTTTGGGAATCGGAGTAACACAAGTAAAAGTTTTGCTTTCTTTCCTTTTTCTTTTAAGGCTCAAATAATACATTGCCTGAAAAACCTGAACTGTATTGCACTGTACACTCTCTTCCTGCTTATGTGTTTAATATGATTGCTGTATCTGCCTCAGTGACGGACTTAATTCTCTCCTCCAGTTTGACAAATGCACAGCACATCCATGCCACAGTCTGTGAAACAAAAGTTTGCTTAAACTGTGTTGGTATTGTCTATTTTTCAGAAGGTAACTTAAGTCAAGGAATAATCATAAACACACAGGTATCAACTGGCTGCGCGTGGCATGATCTGGAAAACATATCAGTACTAATTACCAAGCGCTCTTCATGTGAGTGAAATTTGATTGACCTAGCTTGTCATTTAGTCCTCATTAAAAGAGAATGCTGAAAATTACATGTGTAATGTGGGAGCATAAACTATCCTCTGCTAGAGCTAGAGTTAAAAGACAGCATGGGGATTGTAATCTGCATTATTACACCACTGCACAGCCTGGAGCTGGTACACTGATCATAAAAGCAAAATTCACTTTGTGGACAATTAGAATATTTGCCTGAACTTTAATTTCTTTGAAGGCCTTATTAGTACTTAGTATTACTTCTTAAAACTTCTGAAGGGAGAAATGATCCCTCATGTGAGTTTAGCATTGTGACCATTGCCATCTTGTTTTTAGGAGCCAAGAGAGTGGAATTTTAGGTTCATCAAATGTTAACAAGTTTGGTTATTTAGGTGGCTCCATTCTTACTCCAAGACATAGATACCTGCTCATTTACACTAAATAGCCAAATGCAAAAATAACCAACTGGAATTTCGCTCCTCAAAACTGGAGCACAGACAGTTGGTAGATTTACCACACAACAAGCCATAATTGATTTAAAAATGCACTAAAAGGTGCTAACACCACAAACAAGGCTGAGAACTTCATGTCCTTGACTCGACAGGTGAAGAGCATAGACAGTATAGAGTAAAAGATGGATGTAACCACCATGACGTCACCCTTTGGTTTTATTATCCACATTTTGAAACTTCAGCCTTAGCACTGAAGCATTTTTATACTGACTTTCGGAGCCAGAAGTTGCCACAAGTTGGCTGAGAGGGTGGAGTGCTAATGCTAGCCAGCTCGGTTAGCAGCTGCATCAGTAAACTGTGTGGGTGCAATGTACAGGCACACATGTTTGCTAATTAGTGCTGCAATAACAGGCTGATAAAATACAGGATTGTTCCACACCAGAGCTGAAGCACAAACTTCTTGGATAGACTGTAACACACAGCAAGCTATAATATTAGTCAGATAATCCATTAGAAATGCTCCAAAAGGCACCAACAAACAGTATACACACAGTGAAGAGATCCAATTTAATGACTGGAATTACTGGATGTGAGGCCTAACAGACTGGCTCTAGCTGCCTGTCAATCAAAGTGGCCACGCCCATAACTGAAGGTTGTTGGGAACTACCAAAGCAATTTTTTTGTACCAGGCTGTAAACATGCTTTTAACATGGGAGTTTATGGGGACTGACTCCCTTTTTAAACCACCCTCAAGTGGAACCTAGAGAAACTGCAGTTTTTGGAGCCTCTGCTCCCACACGGAACTCCCCATAGGGTTATCACATAGACCAGAACTGAGATTTTAACTTAACATCACTGTGCATGTCTAAGCATACTGGCTTTCACATCTACTTCAAAACTCTGTTGTGCCTTATTATACAGTATGCATATCATATAGGAGTTACGTAATTTCCACTTTCACTTTTTAATAGAATTATAACTGCAATATGCATGACTATGCATGCTATGACTACGACTATGATGATGTGGCAAATTTGTAATGTCCCTGGAGTCTGGGGTTGGAGAGAGTGCAGGGCTTGGATTCCAACATCAAGGCAGAGGCTCCTGGAGGGTGAAAGTGCTGCCTTGTGTTGGACCTTAAGGTCACCATTCCTTCAGCTAATGCCCCTGGCATCACCTTCCTCCTTGACTTCAAACAACCGGGCTACGCTCCTAGACCATGTACCAATAAGCACTAATAATGCAGAAAAATGAAAACCAAAACAGATGGGCTCCAATAGAGGTGGGGATTACTGAGCCCTATCCAGGGCTCTATCTGCACCCTTGGGCACTGAGAAGTGAATCCCGAGCCGTCTTTTTCTCAGCACGGGAACAAAGGTAGGAGGTGAATAAAACAGTTGCAGCAATATGTTTACATGTGCCAGAAATGTTTTATGGCAAGGTTCCAATAATTTCTTTTTAGATGTGAGAGGAGAGAACTGGATTTTCACTGAACCTTCCTTTGAATTGTGGCTTTTGTATATTTTTATTTAAGAACCTCATATATTACAAATATGCTCTCCTTCATGAGCACTGTTCACATATCTATGGTACACGGTTTATGGTCTTTCAGAACACTAGTTTTCTACAGTGGAATCAAAACAGTAACAATGATCTACTGTATGTTGTAACGCGCAAACAATGTGTCATACAGTGGCAGCAATGTTTTGCACTGCTGACTGACACAACAAGGCAACACACTGCTGTGAGGGCATGCTTGGAGGTTTGGATATGACCTCTCACTATGGTAAAAAAACCACACTATAGTCTTTTATTTGATTATGCACAAGCCCTCAAGGCTCAAAGAATATGTGTCAGACGCTGCTTAAAAGTCTCCCTGAACAATTAACCACACGCCATGGAAAATGCCCAACAAAAACACCCCCAAACCTCCCCCAGCCGTCTCAACTGGGGACTTGCTGTGAACTCCTGCGAACCCTGGGAAATCATGAGAAGAAATCTAGACAGTGCTAAAACCCACAAATGTCTGAGTGTCTTTGGCCTGGCAAAGCAACAATTAATTGGATTTGGTTGGAAAGAAAATGTAATTGTGACGCTCAGAAATGACAACTGGGAATGCCAATTAGAAGAACAGTAAATTTTAAACAATGGGCATTTCAAAATAAAAAAAAAGAAAAAAAGTATGGTTTGAATGAGTCCCTCCCTGACTGAGTGAGTGCGATGAAGTAAGGGTTAGATGTGCAGCCCTGTTGTTCACTCTTCAGCTACTGTCTCGGGTCACATTGTACTTTTATGGGGCAGCTGGTCAGAAACTTGCTTTAAATTTCCCCGAATAACAAATTGAGCTCCACGTGTTTTTGATGGGCCGGGAAAGAAAATCTAACAGTTAACAAGAGTAAATGAACCACAAACGTCCAATTACGTCTCAGGTAGAAAATTTCAGGATTTTGGTTATCTAATGAAAATATTGTCACTAGACTCATTTCCTATGTGGTGCCAGAAAGGCAGAAGAGAAAATGTGTTAACAGTATACTGAAGGTTGACTCTTAACTCTTGGTGAGTTTGTGTCTCCAGCTCAGGTTTCAGGGTGACTGTTTTCATATCGAGGCCACACTTACCTCAACCTCTGACAGTCTCTTTTGGCCAATTCACACGCAATTGCCAGCGAACAAGCAGTGACATGGATTATATTCACTCATTACTTTGGGTTTTGGGCAAATTGGAAGCTTGGACTGTGGAAATGCTGAGATAAGGAAAGAAAAAGGGAAATAAAGGGGGAAAGTAGAGGGAGATAGACAAAAAAATGTATGTGTTTGCTTGTGTTTGTATTTTTAAGCCTACCCCCTCTATACCCAGAGCATGGATGGAGCAGAGTAGATGCTTGTATAATAAAGATTATGGCATTTTATGACAGGAAAGAATTTTATGATAGGAAATAATAAAAAATGGAAGCTATTTCTTTGTTTGAGCTAGATTAGAATTTAAATTAAGTCAAGATAAGCTAACAGGCTAGTGGCTACAGCTACATATTTACCATCCAGGCATATTCTCTTCTAAATCTTGACAAGAGAGTTACAGAGAGAGATGAAAGCAGGTCAACAATACTTAGCTAATTGAGTCTTATCAGACATTAATGAAGTTATGCAACAAGACCATGCTAATGCTATACCAAAATTCAGGAAATCTAGGACAAAAATGCATATTTATATTGTTCTCTTCAAAAGTGACCCAGGATCCTTAAAAGAGCAGGAGTCTGAGGTTGGTTTGATCTTCTGGTAAAGAAATTGTTAATAAATAGTCATTCATAGTTAAGCTTTGCCTTTTCCTTTAATTTATTTGTGTGCTTTATTTTGTTTTTATTTTCAAAATTACCTGGTGACTGCAGCTGTGTGCTGTGCAAAAGTCTTGAGCCAGCCCCTCTTTTTCTTTATATTTTGCTAGGAAAATAGGAATATATAAGGCAAAAACAGAGTTTGTAAGATTATAATGAACTTGAAAGTCAATATTTGGTATGACCACCTTTATTCTTCAACACAGCCTGTCTCTGTTAGGCAAGCTTACTTCAGGAATAGTTCTCCAGGAGTCTTGAAGGACATTCAAAGCTCTTTTCTTCGGCTGCCTTTTGTTCCGTTCTCTGTAAAGATGATCCCACACTGATTCAATAATGCTGAGGTCCGGGCTCTGGGGAGGCCAATCCATGACTGATAGCTTTCAACTGTGTGTTTTTCTATCTAGGTATGCTTTCACTGCATTAGCAGTGTGTTTGGGATCATTATCATGCTGAAAAATGAAGCTGTTGCCAATCAGATGCTTTCCAATGACTCTTTAGTGAACAATAGATGAATCAACTGAGTGGCCAAATGCATCTCTCAGGTCCTGTGTCAGGTCTTTGCTGGATTTTTTTCCTATTTCTTAAGGACATGACTTTTAGATATTGATCATCTGTTGTAGATAGTTTTTTAGGCCTTCCACTTCTTCTTTTGGCCTCCACTTGTCCAGTTTCTTCTCATTTTTTAAGGGCAGGCTGCACATCATGCTGAGATATGCCAAGTCTTTGGCTAATAGCTCTTTGGAAACCAATTAGGGGAGTGTGAAGAAATACTATTTTATGCTTGTCAGATTATATTAACTTTGGCATTTTTCTAGATTCAACTAAAGAATTGGGAACAAATTTTGTGTTTTTGTGACGGGCTGCAAGTAACAAAATGCATAAAGATACAATTTCAAACTAGTTCTCTGCTAAGTTGTCTGTCATGTGTTGACACAACACTGGTCCATCCCTTGAGTTAAGTGCCTTTTGAATGATTCATAGGTCAATGTTAAGTGGCTTAACAAACAAAAAACATTCATCTGAAATGTCAGCATTGAAATGTTAATGTCACTGGACTGAAAGTGAGTGAAAAAGCAGCCAATGTCCAAAATACATCATAGAATTTATGGTTTTTGAGGGTTTACTCTCATCTTTTCCTATACAATGTCAGTGGTAGGGCCTTCTATCCTCCTCCACACCTAAACACCTCGCTGTAAGCTCACCTGGCCTGGCGTGAAAAGAGAGAGCTTGAACCAACTGTACCATGGATCCCGTGCAAACACAGTGTGTGCGTAGCAGCCTCATTCATGTTTACTGTAAGTGGAAGTCTTTGTCATATCTGTTTACTCAGTCTTTCCCATCTTTCACACTTGAATCCACATATATATTAGAAACCTAATGCGAGCCTGTTCATTGTTGTCATGAAACTTGAAAATAAGCACACACAAAGTCAAGGAGAAAGTCACACACAAACACACCCATACACAGTGTTCCCTGTTCAGCTTGACATAATTTATCTAATTAGTTTATCTAATGCATGGCAACTTTTAATGTCACCTTGGTTTTTCATACCAAAATCTCACTCATCCAATGAGTAACCAGGCTAAGACTAAGATGATGTCACTGTGGGGTGTTTCCTCCTTCTGGTATGACAAGTGAAGATAAATGGCAGTGTAACAAGTCCAACACCTGGCTGTCAGATTGAAGACAAGATAGCCCTACATAGTATATTATGAATATAAGTAGATGGAGAGAGCATAGTACAGTCATGTTCTGTTAAGTTATAGATATAGCGTCCAAGATTATTACACTGTCATGAGTCTGACTTTAGGAATATATTGAGACACAGTAACACAGAAGATCATGCGTATATTGATTATCTGTTTGGTCACATGAGTCAACAGACTGTGGGTGGAAGGCTGCCTGGCAGCACTGGAGAACTGTCAGTGAGATGAAGGAGCACCCAGATGGTACTTCCAAGCAACCGCCCGACAACCCTGAGGTTATAGGTGGGGTTTGTTCTCTAGTCATGCAGCTGTATTGGTATGTCACCTGAACTCTTCTCCGACCTCACCCTCAGTGCGCATACGTGTTTATGCCTCAACGTCCACATTCTCTTACAGACAAGTCATACACTGGAATGTTTTTATGTTGCACTATTACGATCTGCTACTGAAGTCAGACAAACTAAATAGGTTACAGCTGAGTTGTAAATGTATAGGATTTCTATAAGTTCTAACTAACGTCAGTGTTTTAAAATGCTCACAACATAAGTTCTAACACAGTAATGTAAAGTTCTTATCTTTACTATTTTCACAGTCTTAGTGCATTATAACGTTTGCTAAATACAGAAGCATTTAAATTAATATTGGTGCTAGAAGAAAAGTCAAGTGACCACCAGTGTTATTGCAATTTATCCTCTTCAAGACCCACTGATAATGCAGCTAAAACTTCATGATGTAATGAATTGAGTAATATATAAGATTTGCTGAGGTTGCTATCATGAAGCAAAGAGGTATACGGTGCCGCACCAAAACCTCCTTGCTTTGGTCACTAGCATTTTGCTGCAGTCACCAGTAGTCTGCATGGAAGACACCAACTTGTCTGCAGACACTGGCAAACTACTCAACAAGTTGAAACTGGTAAAAGTGTGATGCAAACCATAAATGGAGACCGTTTACCTTTAAAGTTAAAGTTGGGCCTTTTGAAATGTGTTGTGAGGCACAACTTTTACTTTGAGGACGAACAGTCTCCGTTTCCAGCTTGCATCACACTTTTTCAAGTTTCAGAACAGCTTAGAGAATAAGTGGCGAGTGTTTGCAGACAAGTTGGCATCCTCCATGCAAACTACAGGTGAGCCCGGCAATGTGCTAGCGACCAAAGCAATCACAAGAAGGGTTTTGGTGCAGTACCCTCTTTGTGACAGATTTCACCCAGTGACAGCCAACCGATCAGGGAATACACATTGTTCCCTGGTGACTGGAAGGTGCCAGAGGTTTGCTGACCGGTCTCTAGGCCTATGTGACTGAGGCCTAACCGCTTTTGCTAGCGTTAGCTTATAACTTAGCACTCCACTGTGCAAATATGGTCACTTATGGCTTTCTGATGTTGAGGCTTCAAAACTGGGTTCAGCAAACTAATGGGTTTAGTTAAGAACATATTTTTTTTTTATGCAGTCTACTGCGGTCTCTTGAGTGACATCATGCACACATTGCTCAAGAGTTGTCTGCCCTATTGCATTTGATACAACCACTGGTTGCTAAGGAAAAACATGTATTCCCTAACTCGTTGGCAGTGGTTCCTGGAGATTGCTGGCTGTTGCTGGGAGAAATCAGTTGCAAAAAAGGTATTGCACCAAAACTCTCCTAGTGATTGCTTTGGTTGCTAGCAGATTGCCATGGTTGCCTATAGTTTTTCGTGTCTGCAAACACTTGTTAACTACTAGCTGAGTGGTAGTAAAACTTGAAAAAGTGCGACTCAAACCAGAAATGAAATAAAAGTTGTGCCTCAGTGTAGCAGCCAACATTTCAATAGCACAATTTTTACATTGAAGCCAAGCGGTCTCCATTTCTAGTTTGTGTTGCACTTTTTCAGGTTTTACTACTGCTCAGCTAGTAGTTAACAAGTGTTTGCAGACAAACATGAAAAACTTTTCACAGTTTAACTACAGCTCGGAGAGTAGCTGGCCAATGTGTGTAAACAAGTCCGTCACTTCCATTCAAGCCATGACCGCAGCAGTATGCTAGTGACTAAATCTATCACAGGTTTTTGAGGAATACACATTTTTCCCTAGCGACCGGTGGTTGCCAGGGGGTCACCGACAGGTCTGTCAGCCTGTGTGACTGGGGCTTTAGCAATCATTTTCCCAGCGACTGCCATCATCCAGCAACTACCCACAACCGGAATCCTAATTTTCCCCTTACGACTGGAGGTTGCTAGATGGTCACGGACCATTCTCTAGGCCTGTGTGACTGGGGCCTTATTCACTTGATACTACATTGTCACCATGATTGTCGCACGTCCAAAATGGCGGAGAAGTCAATGTCACATGGTTAGTGGTCACATGTCTGCGAAACCTCGAAAGGACTGACCTGCTTTTGGAATCAGCCTCAGGTTGCCATTTTAGAAATTGCAGGCTTAATTTTTCAGCCCCAGATGTTGGTAATACTCACTGATGGTATTTATTTAATGTTATCAGGAGAAAGACATTGTTTATTCATCAAACCAGTCGACTTTGGTCAATTAGCAACTTTAACATTTTGATAATGCACATAGGACAATGACAACAAAAGGTTTATGGTCTGTATGAAATAAATAGCAACTTTGCTCATTTACAGCTTGGCTGAAGAAAACAAAACAAAAGGGTTAATCTTCATATTAAAAAGGTATACAGATGAGTTGTGATACTCATGAACTCACTAATTCCTCAACAAAAATGCTCTCCTTTTTAAATAAAGCTTTTCAGTTTTAATATGTACCTTCAAGAGCCTGTTATAGTTAAATAAATAGAATGCTTTCCATTTTTAACATGCACATCCAATTTGCCTGGGGAAAGTATTTACACTTCACTGATCCTACTTGTCCACCAAATTCTCCACTTTTGTCTCCTCTAAACAGTTCTTTCTCTCATACATACACAAATGTACAGTCACTCTTGCAGACATGCTGCACCTATTTACTATTAACACAATATCTAAACCTATGGAACGTGATCAAAATGCTAACGGTGAACATGGAAACCCATGTAGTGTGAAGAAGAAACAGTCCAAACACCACATCT
>VUQS01026974.1:2643-18524 GCA_015108495.1 Heterochromis multidens | reverse complement strand
CGTTGTTGGGGGGGGGGGGGGGGGGGGGGGGTTACAAAAAGTTTTTGTTTACAATTGATCATGCACTGTATAAATTCTTTGTGTTATTTGGTTTGAGGGTGTGTAATCAGTGGCTTCAATATCTACTTGTTTCCTTTAAGTGAACAAAGAAAAGAGTAATATCTCCTGTGACAAATAAGCAATCCTACCAAATAATCTCTAACAATATTTAAGTCTTTCCCCCAGGAATCGTCACTGTCCTACAATAAGTGGTTTTACTATCTTTTCAGTGAGCTTCCACACATAACCAGGAGCTACTGCAAGGAGGTGTTTCTTCTGTCATGTCCATGTTAGCGTAGGTCCTGGCCATCCATCTCGCTTTAGGTTGAGATGGGCAGTTTATTCTGCGCTAATGTTTGTTTCCTCTTCTGTTTTCATGATGCAAAATAAGAGTTCTGCATGGAGTAGAGGCGGTCGATGGGGTTCCCCACGCGGGCCTGCAAGGAGTTGACTTCCGACGATGCCATGAAGCAGTCACTGAGGCTGGTTAAAGACGTGTCACTGTCTATGTCATGGAATGCAGAATCATTACCTGCAGAGAGCAGATACGGAGATAGCCGTCAGGATTCAGAGGCAGAGACATCATTCAAAGAGCACAACACCCTACTCCAACTATGAAATCAGTGCAATCTTGTATTTGAGATTTATAGCAGCATTGGGAAATTATAATTACTAATAGTCCCTTTGAGAAACTGCTGTTGTGTGTCATCACAATTGTGAGAACTGTTTTGTTAGATATCATCAAAGCTCACTTTTTGCTGCGCTCACTGGGACAATTGCGGTCTGTGAGGGAGCATGTAAACAAGGGGCATCCTCCTAAAAGATCTGGTTAATAGCAACTGTTTACGCCTTTCATAAAACCTCAACATGTTATTTCTCTGGAGGGAATAGTTAACTTTATTACACTCTGGATCTTAATGATAGTGTTGCACAAAATGGGGACAGTGTTTTGAGACATATCTTTTAATGCCTTGCCAATATTGTTCTTTTCCCCAAACCAAAGGAGAGTGATGAGACTGGGGATTTGGTTCTTACTACCGAAGAGAACTAAATGGAGGCAAATTATAAGGAAGTTATGAACTTCAGGAAATGGTCCCTCTGGGACATGTTGAGGACATCACTCGAAAATGTGTTATTCCAGTTACATCCTGTGGACTAACACTTGATTGACTGATCCCCCCCCCGCCTGTGTTTGCGTTTTAATTCCTTCCTTTATCAAACAGAAATCAGAGACTTGTTGTTTTCCAATTCTGATTCATTAGCTCACACAGTCTTCAATCATTATATGCAGTGTATTTTATCTTAAGCTGCCCACACAGACCACATGTTTTTACCAACATTAGGAAACATCATCAGTAATGGGGCTGGGGGCAAGGAGTTAAAACCATATTAAACAGATTTGAAAATACACTTCAAAACCCAACGGCTTATGAGAACACTTGTGTTATCTCATGTGGGAGGAGAAGCTGCTCGTTCTTCTCTGTGAGGAACTTAAATCAGGGGGCTGTGGCCTGAGCACATGTCCCACACTGGGGAGCTTTGAGGTTGATCAAGGGACAGGCATGTGTGCGCTTTGTAAGCAGCAGTGGGGTTTTTTGGGGTGTGTAGTAGTGTGTGTGTGCATGTGTGTGTGTAGGGGAGGGGTGGGGGGTGGGGTAGATGCTCACCATATGGGTTCATATGGTCCCCGGGCATCTGTGGGGGGGTGAGTCCCTGTTGGAACGGGTCTGTGCTATAACCATTCTGATCCATGGCGACCAGCTGCTGCTGCGGTGGAGCCAGTGGTGTAAAGGAGTTCATCATCCCCTCCATTCGATTAGACATCACCTCTGCAAGGCAATGAAAGCAAAGAGGAGAAGTTAATACAGAAAATCTACCCCAGGAAGAAAACTTCAATGAGTCTGCAAATTCTTACATGCAGCCACACAAACTGGGTGCACAGAGAGCCGGTGGTGTCAAACCAGAGAGTAGGTACATCCTGATAGATTCCTATTCGTACCTGGGAATTTCACCAGCTTTTATAACCTCCTAATATGTGGATTGCTTGCCTGTATCTGTTATTATGGAAACATACGGTAGTCCTCGCTGTGGCTTCTCTCCCAATTCCCCTTACAAACAATGCTCTTGGCTAACTGAATGTGGGACACAAAGTTCTTGCGGCTTCATCACTGGAGCCCATCCCCATTCGCTTTCCTTTATAGTGGTTTGGTGAAATGATGATGATTCATTTCATTTGGCTTCCAAACTGAATTTCCATCTTACTTTTCATGTGAAGTGCCCTTGTTTACACAGTGACATATTTATAATTTGTAATTCAGCATTACTAGTAAATACAGTTTTGATTAGTGCGCTACATAAGCGAGAGAAGAAAAGTTCCTATTTTGAGATTAAGCATTCTCACTTTGGGACACCTTCTCACTATTCTGATGTCAACATCTAAAACAAACTATTGCCGCGATACAAACACCTAAAGGCTGCTTCCAGATATGATTCGTGATATGTACAAATATCACTCTAGGCTCGAAGGTGCAGGAGACAATGAGCCTCCATTGTGTTTGCAGGGTATGTACAGTATCGTACCTTGGCCAAGTCTTTGAGAATTCTGTTGTTCTTGTTGTTGCTGCTGTCTTCTTGCCAACTTCTTCATCTGAAACGAAGGAGTCAAAGTTGTGAGGAACTCCCAAAACTAACATGCTGTCTTTAATTTAAAAAGGATGCTCCTCGCTCTTCACCCTTGAATGAACTGCATAAAATCTGTATCTGAGCGCACTTCATTGTCAAATATCAAAGGTTTTCAAAAGATAATCATCAGAAAAGAGGAGGGCGTAGACATTTAATGCAAGAGTGAGCTAGATTTGCAGCTCCTTGCTCTTTTGCATTTGTGAAAGGAATGCAGTAATAAGTTTAACACACATAGTTGTGGTGATTTACTAGCTGAACTCTAAGATGGACCAAAGCTGCCTTTTTTTGGGGGTAAGGACACAAAATGTAATTCATCTTGTGGTAGTTTCTCTCACCTTAGCTCTCTGGTTCTGAAACCACACCTGGACCACCCGAACACTGAGTCCTGTCTCTGCAGCCAGCGTCTCCCTCACCTGAAGACATCCAGACAAAATACTATGAGCATCACACAAGAAAACAAAACACTTCACAGCACCCCGAAATACTTTACCGCCTTAACATACCTGCCACAGGCATATTGCCTCTTTGATTTGCTTTTAAGTGAATGCTGACTGAATGCAGTGGTCTTTTTGGACCTACTGTTTATTCCCTCTTCAAAGTCTTGGACCGGGTGCAGCGCCTGTTTTAGGGCCCGGGCTATGGAGGGAGTTCTCCTATCTCAGTGTGACATTTGGTGCAGACAGACTGCGTTACCCCAGCCTGCCTCGGTTAACACAGAACAGAATTCTGCTTGCCACTTCAAAGCTCAGCTTTGAGGTGGGGGAGATTTTTTTAATTTGAGAATTTTATTTGTCAAACTACTGTAAGACACGTGGTCAGCATCTAGATCTCGATTACCCTAAATGCAAACCAGGGAATAAAAAAAAAAAACTCCATTACAGCTGGTTATTAAAGCTTTGTCTTACCTTTCTGCAGGGCTTTGAAGAGACCTCAAAAGAGGCCTTAAAGGCCCGTCTCTGTTGAGTGGTCAGAATGGTTCGTGGTCTTTTGGGCCTCCTTGGATCCTTGCCATCATCCCCCTTCCCCTGGCTTCCTATGCCTTTCTCTGGCTTGATGTCCAACTCCTCATCGTCACTTTTCTCTGCAAATAGAATGAGTTCTCTGTATCATCAGCACAAGCTTGAACTAGCTACACCCTTATTTTTTTCTATGACAGCCTGCTGATAAATATATTTTCATTCTTTCCTATTTCAAGAGATTCACACACCACAAGTGCCTAATCAAAGGAGACACATGTGTTTCTGATACTTTATCAATTTATTACAAAAGGAAAAGGCCTCATGTATGATTAGACCTACAGACATCTATGGAAAGCACAGTGAAATATGCACATTTGTCACTGAACTGGACACAGTGTCACTAGTAAATTATTGCTCTCAGCTTTGTCTGATTTACACAAAATCAATCTCTGATAAGAATACTACATCAAGTGCAACATGAAACAGGCAATGCGTACATATGGGAAATGCATCTCCTGCAACACAATATGTAAGATATTCTTGATTTAAACTTAACCTTAAAATAATGATCGAATTTGTACACTTTGCTAAACTTTAACTGTCAAGAGCAGGATATTGAAATTTGGGTCAGTAAAATTGCTTTCAATTTTATACATGTGATCAGTCATTAAATTGGGATAGAGCTGTCTGTGGGTAAGCCCCACCATATTCACTTTTCACTGTTATCAAGGGATGCTCAGTCTCCCTGTAGCTATCTACAGCAATGTGAATATTATGACAAGCCCCCACTTATACTGCTCAAGTGAGACAACGTGGATTTTGCTTCACAGTTTTTACTTGTTACAATGAAGTCACCTATCTGTTCTGATGCAGCAACCCACTGCACTCATGGTGCCACAGATTTGCTAATGTAACATGGAGCTAAATGAAACACATGAACAATTGTGAACATAATGGAACAGACAGAACGACTCAGTTTGACAGCATTTGCAGACCATTTTAGCCAATGTCCATAAGCTGCTAGAAACTTCACTGACCAACACCTCAGGACTTGACAATATTTTATCATTTTTTCTATCTTAATTATTCGAAGACAAAATTTCACTACTAATTCACTCGCACTATTAAGTCTAGCTGCAGCTAGAGTACATACTGTATTATGTAACACCACACAATGCTTCATATATATGATATTGTAATGGTTTGGGTTGGTCAAATCTGCTAGCCGAATGCTAGCAGATTATGGAAAAATAAACAAATGATTAAAAAAAATTATTTATTCATTACATTTGTTAATTTTTTATTGATATTAACGTAAAAACAACGTTTCCAAATTAAATTTACAAGTGCTGTTAACAAACCCCAATGATTTTGAGGTCTAGCGGCTTCAAGACGGAGGCGCATACTTGATGGCTCATTGTCTCCTGTCATCTGGTTCTGATATGTAACCACTGAAAACCTACATTTCATCTGCCACATGCCGAGGTTAACCTCTATTCATGTCAACATTTTCTCCATCTTTAAATTTTGAGACATGCACAAAAGACATGCCTGTGCGATACACTGGGATACAAGCAAACGTGGAAGACATGGAGCAAATATTCCCACAAGTTGACAAAAGTTGACACAGGCACAGATGTATTTGACAAATTCCCCGCTTTTGTGCATGTTTAAATGCGAGCCAGATGGTAGTGAACAGCGAGGCTTGGCGAGATGCCTCATTGTGTATGGAGGCTATAAGAGAGGAACACTAGAGCTGATAAGAGTGGAGGCGCAGGCTTTCTGCAGAAAGGCCCCAAATCCCTCTGTCACTCACCGTGATACAGTGATTTAATTCTTTCCAGCACTAGATCTTGCCCACGCATGGAGAGCCATTAATACAGGGTGGCTTGGCTTCGTCCTGTTTCCACTTCCTACTGTATCATAAACTTACGCTCCCTGCTCGAATGAATACTACAAAATCAGCCACTGAAAAGCTGCAGATGGAGCCATGCTAGAATTTTTACTGCCTGGGCTGTAAGCAAGACCTCAGATGTCAGATGGCAAAACATCTAGTAACTAGAACTGTTTTATTATTTTATTATTAATAACATAACACTAAAACCAGTAAGACTCAAAACCAGGTTCATCGTGGAGAATGTCTAGCTGGCCACTGCGGTGATGGGACAGAGCATACAGAATACAACACCCTGGTGCCATTTGATAATAGCACCACAGTGTTGCTCTCACTCCTGTGTGAGAGGGTGCAGAAGGCTCACCTGAGTCTGAGTCATCTGGGCTGACCGAGCTGAGTAAGTCTTTCTCCCTCTCGTAGTCAACCTTGCAAAGCAGCTGACCCTCCTTCAGGACAAACTCGTCACCCTTCCTCAGCTGGCGGTCGCACACGCAGCAGCAAAAGCAGTTCAGGTGGTAGACGCACTCCAGAGCACGCATCACAAACTCTGTGGGGGCGATTTTCTCCATGCAGCCGCTGCACTTGGTTGCAAACAACCTACAAAGAAATAAAAGAGAATATGATAGGAAGTGTGCCAATAACAGAGAATTTAAACAGAATTTTGCTGTTTAAAGTAGCATTTCTGAAAAAGAAGGGATGTTTATGTATTTACTTTTATCTGGTTTGATTGATGAATGTCTGAGTGTTCTGGGCCTATGTGGTGTCCAGCTCATTTGGGATTACAATACCCTTAACAATAACCTGAAAGGCCGCATGACAAATCGTAACATATATTTCCACAAATTTCAAAAGAAGTCAGTTTCAGAATATTCAGTTTCATAACATAAATAGCCTGTTACAGGTACTGGATGCAGTTATTTGTCTCAGCTGCCAGGCATCTATAAATCTCAGCAAGACAGAAAATAAAAAACCAACCTTCTTCAACTGGATCTTATCAAACAAATAGTTTGTCTAATTACTGTACAAAGGACAATGAATTACAAAATGTAATCCATCCTCAGCAACACGAATATAAAAAAGAAATGCACGCACGCTGCTTTATATATCTACCTACCTTAATTGCCAATTGTAAAGTTTTAGTTCTTAACTTTTGCATTCTGTGTAAATTTAATTTTCTGTATCGTAATCATCTTTAATTTGAATGTAATTTCTAAGCTTTGGTTTCTTAACCCCCCCAACTGTTCCTTATATCTTAATATTTATTTGAATGTATTTATGTGACACTTCAAGTTATCTCAACAAATATTATTTAAATTGGAAATGGAAAATATTGCAGGGACCTCTCTCACCCAACAGTAATTACATGCACGACTGGAGTTAAAGCTGTTCTTCCTCAGGGACCTGAGCGTTCAACAGGTCTTACCAAGTTACATCTCTGCCTATCTGGTAATTGTCCGGGGCTACAGTGTTTGCTGTGCAGCGAAGGAGGTGACTCCTTTAGCAACAACTCATCTGTTAAAATTTTAGGGTGGGCCCAGCCCTGTGTCATTCCAAGCGAGCTCAGTCATGGGGACCCCCCCACCCCCTCACCAGCCTGAAAAAAAAAGGCTAGATCATGCTCTAGTGCAGCAACTACTAAACCCTGATGATCTCAATCAAGCCTTCGTTGCCAGTTTATGTATTTCTTTCATATCCACAATACTCTATATGCATCAGATATCATATCATGATTCATTGCTGGTTAGTGGTCCTGGTCCGCCCGTATCTCATCTTACCGTGTAATATCATGCCTCTGTGGCGCAACACTACCTCTATCACCATTTCCTAGACAACACTTCCATCTTCTTTTATGTCCTTTCAGGAAGATGTTTGCATTGTTTTATTGGTGACTGAGTGGCATTTAATTTGCCCTCTGTTGTTTAGAAGAAGCCACATTAAATGGAGCAAGAAGGCAGGGAGTGTGGTTGATCTTGTCCAGCCGTAAAGCTGGATTTATTAGTGGCCTCTTTGTTTGCCCTGGTCTGGAAGACAGCTGGCAACCGCCTATCTATTTGTGGTGAACATCTATTTCATTGTGAAAGGCAGGGAGGTAGTGAGAGGAGCAATTGACATCATCTGCTGGTTCGGGACGGGGATGAGCGATAGTGATGAATATAATGTGTAAATATGAGAAGAGGGGAAACCAAAGGGTGGTTTTGTTATGGTAATGGTGTTATAGGTACTGATTGAGTAGTGATATGGTGTGCGTGTGTGTTCACACATGTAAGTTCATTTGTATGAACAGCTGTGTGCATGATGGTAGCAAGTGTGGTTTTTGTTGTTGCCTCTGCAGCTTTCTAAAATAATTGCTTCACTGCTGCTCATCAGATCACAATCAGGAGAGCTACATTTTATATTATCGTAATTACATCACAACAATTAATAGGCTATTTTACTAGTTTCGAGATATCCATCCATCCATTCATTATAATGAACATTACAACCTGGATCTGTAAGCTGAGGACAGTTAGACAGTTAGAGCAGCTTCTTTTGTTTATAAAACAACAGAGATGTCAGCACGGGCACTCTCTGGGTTCGTAAAATCCTTTAATCTTTCATTTATTACAATAAGTTAAGAAGATTATTATTGAACTATGGAAAAACCTCTAGGATAATCCCTTGAAAAAAAATTTTTGGCATGTTTCTCAAACAAGCATGGATCTTTTATAAGTGACCTGCCAACCTGGATCTGTTTTCTAAACAAACTACCAAGTTTGGTTTGTGGAAAAAAAAAAAAAGAAGAAGAAGAAGAGCAAATGCAAAATATTAGAAATCATTTAAAAGACTGACTAATTCCCGCAAATAGAGGACGGCGTATTAAGAGGCTAGTTTCTAGTTTTTAGAAGGATCACTGTAGGCTGGGATCGTCTAAAAGAGGCGATGAGTTTGTCAAGACAGGTTCCCAGCTCTAAGTCTAATGTTTAGCTAAAGGTTGCCGGCTTAGGCTCAGAAAGAGCGCAAAAAGTTGAGGAAATGACTTATTAGCGCGGTTTTGATATGTCCAGGACTCCACATTCACCTACGACCACTCTCTAAAATCTTCTCATCTAGATGAAAACATTCTCATTCAACCCTCTTTCCTTTCTTCTTTCTCCTTTGCCGAGTCTAATCTTGTAAGCCATTATTTTTCTATTTCCCCTCTCTGTCACTTTGCATTATTTTTGCTGCTGTAATTCCTATTCGTCCCTTCTGGAATCTTCCTGTCCTGCTTTGTCCTCGGGTCTAATCCGGACTTTCTGCCTGTTTTCAGTCCCCGGTCACCATTCTCAGTGGGGTTCAGATGGAAAAGCCATGCATGACGCCCCTTCTATGGCAACCACACCTCCACAGGAAGGCAACGCCGACTTTTCGGATGGGCAGAGAAGGCCTTTGAGAAGCTGGCAGCAGAAGTAAATCCTTCTCTAAGGAACAAGGAGAATTAGCAGGGAGCAGTGGACTAGGGATTTAACCCTACCCCTCTCCTTTGAAAGGCACAGTCAGTCCCACTCCTGCGGCTAGCCACAATCAAACAGAGGAGGAGTGGGGAGGTGGCAGCGGAGAACACAAACTCCCTGAATGACACAAGCAGTGGATTGTGGAGGAGCCTAATCCCACTTTAATACCTTTCCAAGTTCAGCTGCTAAAGAATGCTCTTTAAAACAACACCACTGTGTGAGCAGTGAAGGTTGACCAGGGGGAGGCACGCCATTCAACCTCCCTAACATTACCTGATTAGTGGTTTGAGGACCAGGCCGCTGGGCCGGCATGCCAACAGGAGACAGAGAGGGAGATGTAAATGATTATTTTATATATATAGAAAAACATATCAACAGGGGATATTTAACTGGAAACTTCACAGACACAGCTCTCTGCACAGCTCTACAGGGATATTAAAGATATCAAAGAAGATGTAGGTGTGACTGAAAATCAGACCTGAAGTGATTTAAGTGATCAATTACCACTTTGTCCCTCTACTTGATCCCAGTGACCCATCACATTAAGACTTGTATCCACCTAAAATCCACTTTCTGGACATTGAGCTGCTTTCGGTAACTCGACTACCGGTGTTGCAGAGGCGAGCTAGTCTCAGTATAAAAAGACACCACAAAAGGGACCACCAGCACAACAGTCCACGTCCCAGCTCTTGCTTTTTCCTCCTCCCACACCTGAGCGCACAGATCAAGTGATGAGACCCTCCCGTGTGGATCAATGGCCGCATCTCAAGCCAAGAGAACTGTCAATATTTACCCAGGCCTCCTCAGAACGGGACTCATAAATGAAAAGAAGAGGCCATCTCAGCACATACCTCTCTCCCGGAGGAATCATTACATCCCTCTTTTTAATCCTGTGTCCACATACCTGTAATCCCTTGTCTGTTCTTTTTTTTCTTTTTTTTTACATTATCTATGGTTGTCTCTCCCTCTCAGTGACAGATTATCACACTGCTGAGGCTTGTAAGGCTGCAAGCAAATGCACAAAATACAACAAAAACAGAAGACAGGACCCCACCAAAAAAGAATATTATGAAGTGGATAAAGGCCAACAGAAACCGAGAATAGCTTTGTCTGGTGAACACTTAAAGTGAGCAAAGTGAGCAAAGTGCAGCTGAGATACGTCGGCATCCGTGCTGTTCGTCTTCTTTCCCTACTTTTTTTTTTTGCTGGCACTTTGGAGAACTATGCACTCTCCCTTTGAACAGATTATAGGCAACTTAAAGTGTGACAACATCTTAAGCTCTCACCACATGTTGCCAATGATTGCCCTTCTAGAGACATTACATTTAATGCTTGTGCTGCAGTGATAAGCATCAGGAGGACTGGATGGGATAAAAGGAAACCAGAAGAATAAGAAGGGGGGGGGGCAAAGGGGATGAGTATGGAGCTGCTTATGGTACTTGATAATCATGCTACATTTAGCAACACGTGCAACAGTCTCACCTACTCCCCTTTTGCTATTGAACAACACTCTGAGAGACACCAGAAGAATTTAGGGAAGAACAGCCAGGGCTATTATGTCACCACATCCCTTCAAAGACAGAGGGGATGAGGATTATCCAGGCAGCAGCTGTAAGCTATTACTTTGAAGATGGGCCCTCGTGTTTGGGCAGGAAACCTGTGGCCATGCCAATCATAGCAGAGGTGAGAGATGAGGCCTGTGAGGCAGGTTAGGCAAGGGCCCTCCAGGCAGGACGGAGAGAATGACTTACTGGCTACATCTCAAATCAGTCATTTCCCCAACTTCCAAGCACAGCTGATGAGCATATTTCCAGCAGAATAATTCAGTTTAAAGTTTGGTGGTTATGCTCATACACTTTCTTTCTAATAAGCCAATTTTTGTTTTTAATTTGCCAGAGAATAGAACCAGCGTTCAGCCTACATTAGCAGAAAGATTACAGCACAAACCAGGACAAAACCATAGACTGTATAAAAGATGGCGGCAGCATACTATAGACATAGTATTGTCTATTTTACTCTAATGGGGTTCATAACATACAAAACAAACATCACGATGCATTAAAACACAGTTGCAACTAGCGGTTGAGGCAATAAATTAATTGAGGACGTGTTTCCATAGGTCATAAATCAAGTCAGAAGTACAGTCCTTTTCTCATACACTTCCACAGAATCAGACTTTATTTTGAAAACAGTGGAGTTGCCCCCTGCTGGCAGTTAGAAAGAATGCAAGTTTAAGTTGCCTCTCCAACTTTGGCTTAACTTTTCAGGCTGTGTGAGCTTTTTATTTACAGTCACAGTGAGTGAAATAGATATATAAAAACTTATGAGCAATAATCTTTAACATTTTAGGAAATACACACATACATGTACCATGGTTACCACTTTGAGTTCTGTTTAAATATAGGGGCAGTCAGTTACCTGTGGAACTAGTTAGCCTGGCTTGACCCAAATTTAAAATCCATCTACCTTTAAATCTCACTAATCAATAGGTTATGGCTCATCTGTTTTGATGTGTTAATGCTAAGCTATGGTAACAGGTTGTAGCCCTGTATTTGTCAGATATTTGTCTTCTTGTGGATCTCATAGAATTTTCTTGACCAAATGCTAGTATATCTAATGAAAAGCTCATTTCTCTTTCACGTTTTCGGATTAAACCCTGTCCTGTTTGCTGTCTGAAAAGCAGCAAACTGATCCGTCACGGCAGAGATGTCCAAAGCGTTGAACAGCCACTTTTTGGCTTTTTTTTTTTTTTTTGCAAGAGACGCCTTAATATGGGATAATTGGTTTTTAGTAACGGTATCAAGAGCTTTGGCTGTAGAAGAAAACATTTGATCCCCAGATGTTTTGCTACATATGAAGGAAGGACGGCAAACCTTTTCAACTTCGTCTCAGCGTCATGAAAATTACTTTGCTATGTACATTTACGCTGACCTCTGCATGCGGCTGACACACAAGCCTAAAAATGAACTGAATTGGGCTGATACAAGTGTTTGATTGCTTGCAGAGGGCCTAATGATAAAAGCAGATTCCAATAAGGGGGATCATGTTTTTGTGTGTAAAGCAGCTAAAGTATCATTCATTTTTTCACCATGAATAGAAGCTTAAAACAAACTTTCGGCCTGTGTGAGCAGTAAAGTGTTAAAAAGTAGTAGTGATGATGCCGTCTGCATAAACAACCTCAGTGGCTGACCTTGTTTCATAGTATCAGCATTTCTCTTTGGAGCATAGATTCATGGAGAGTAATGAAGCCAAATAAAAAGTGCCATCCTTCTGCTCCCAAAGGCCAGCTCCAGTCAGCTCTAAAAGCTGCTTAATCACCATCCCGTGCTTACTACATTAGCATAATAATGGCCTTTAAATTGAGGCTCTTTGTTTTTTAATTAAACTCCCAGCAGGTAAAAGTAAAACACATTAACAGGAAATGTGTACACCACTAATGGCCCAAAGGTGCCTTCTTCATCACGTAGCTCTGGCCACAGGGTTCTGCTTGTTTCCTGCACTGAAGCACAGCACCGGCAGCCTGCGAGCTCACAGGGGAGGAATGAGACAAGCTGATTGCACTTGGCGTAGCAAAGATAATAGCAGAGAGAGGTGTTCGATGTGTTCGAGTATGCATATATGCACCTGCCCTACATCTCCGAGGGAGCGTGCGCGGTAATAGCTGCTGAACAGAGCTACACTAAATCTGTAAAAAAGACAGATCTTACAGTGAGTCTGGAGTCAAATGTTTCCAGGATCATCTATCCCACATGTCCACTATTGTGAAAATAAATACAGCCACTTTATTTCTATGGCAGCATGAGCTCCTATGTGCTGGAATGTGTAGCTCCTCAGACGAGTCCCCCCGGCTAGACGGACATCCCAGGCATATCTGTACATGAGGCTATACTGCACAGCTGCAAAAAGAAATCCTAACCCTTAAGTCGTTATTCAAATGATCTCATTCCATGCGCCGTGCTTTTCACAGATTAAGCAAATCTTGAAATACAGTTTAAAAGGAATATGTTGTTCTAACTGATTACCTCTAAACATGCAAATCACGCATTGGTTTTTTCTCATTTTAGACTATTCTCGAGCTCAAAACAAACGTTTCTATTATGTGGTATCAAGCTATATGAGCTATGACATAGTCAGTGCCATGCCATGTTCAAGCTCTCTCTTGCAGCATCAGTTTACCCAATGCTTCTCTCCTTTACACTGATCTGCTAATGAGTCACTAGGAAAACAGCGTGGAAATAATCCTCCGCTGCCACACAGGTAGAACAAAGCTCATGGAGTGAAAAGGACAGTGTATTGGGCAGCAGAGGAGGCTAAGTACACATCTAAATACAAGAGTAAGCAGGCAAGCACACACGATGCTGTTTGGACAGCTGGCCTTCCTGAGTATGTAAAATGAGTGCAACATCGCATTTAGGTTCAGTTTTTAGAGCTCAGAACAAACAATATGGTCACACGCCCCGAGTGACAGAATCAGTGAAGAAATTATGACACTACAGATTTTTTTTGGCTCTTTTCCTGCGTATTCTTTTTTTTTTTAACCTATTCTCAAAGTGGAATTGATCCTTAAACAAAATTTAAAATAAAAAAAGACAGTAAATTAAAAGGCTTTTATGCAGTGGTTTGTCCTGCCTCCTGTAAGTGAGGCAGTTTGAAGAAGGCATCACTGATAGATTTGACAGCTTTACGACACAGACACAAGAAACAAGTCTGGACTGCTCCTGTTGAGACACCCGTAAAAATCATCCGCACCCATTTTGTATATATTTTAATAGTGCCGTTCGTCCGCCCCCTTCTAGGCTAATCTGCATGAGGTGAAGCAGAGTATACCACTGATGAACAACTGCGAGTGACTGCTGCTTCTGAAGGAGTGGGAAGAACAGAGAGAGGGATGGCTAGTAAGTGTAATGGCTATCAGATGTTACACAACTACAGTACAGTGGATTATAACCTCACAGAGAAATGCAGCTTTAAAAGAAAAAAAAAAAAAAGTAACAGTAAATGATAAAAGTCAGTTATACAACCCTTGCAGCAGTGAAAACAATTATGATCTCATGTCCAGTAAAACAACATAGATTAGATTAAATCATGATGTGAATAAGTGCAAGAGGCTGGAAACAAAGTCTAAGACACTTTACTTTGTTTGTTGTAAGAAAATAAATGGACTCGGCTTTCAGATTCAGCACTGGAATGGTTAAAAAACAACATTTGGATTGGAGGGCTTTATAATTAGTATTGACCCAGAGGTTCTGGGTCTAAGAAATAAAACAAACAGTAATATGAGGTGTTCAAAAGCACAAGTCTGCAAATATGCAAAGATAGGGTCTGGTGGAGAGCATCACGCTTTGGCTTCTTTTCTCCGGCTCCTAATCTGTGGGCCTACACAATATTAAGACGGCTTTGGAGCCACTTGTGACCCAGCTGTGCACTAATGAAAAATTCCACAGCTCTGTGCGGAGGCCAGTGGAGCTTGACCCCTTTCCACCCTAAACCAAGCAATGTCCATCTTGAGGAGTTTACTAGGGCTCAAAGATACTGGATTAAAAGGTAGAAAAAGGAGAAAGAGAGACAATCTGGGAAAGTCTGAAAAAAAGCCCTTGTGTGCTTCCCATCCTTTTCTTCCTCCAGTCTTTAGTATATTGGTGTGGAGTAAAGTGTTTGCCCAGGTTTTAATGGGCAGAGATGATCTGGAGATCATTGTGACTGAGGATGGTTGTATGAGGGGGTCTCTGTTTACTTATCAGAGATTCGGTCTAAGCCCAAAATTAGTTTGGAGGGAGAGAATGTGAGGCAACCAGGAATTAGACGTCGTTCACAAGATCCGGATCCATGTGTTTGTGATCCTGCTGCCCTTGATTCTCTGTCTCCATGTCTCAACCGAGACAAAAGTCAGCACCATAGAAACAGATATCTAAAGAACACCAAACATGAATGAGTCTGCTGACGGCACAAGCATATATAGTGATAGCAACGATGTTAACTACTTAGAAGGATCAACAAGCACTAAGAGTTTTTATGAGGATGTATACGTTTTAGTCTTGTCTGTCTTTCATTATCTTTTCCTTTTTTATTTATCTGAACTTAAAGATAATTTAAAGAACACCCAGTTTAGCCACCCACTCATCTGCTTTACTTGCAATCATGTGGCCACACAGATACACAGACATGCAGATAAGATCTAGGAAAAAAGCCAAGAAATGCAGAGAGAAAAACAGACAGAAAAATACAAAGTGACGAGTGCAAGAAAGGGATAGATAGATGAAAATATGGATATGTGGATGTCATAATTTCCTCACACTTCTAAGACTTTTTTAAAAGCGGTAGTTAGGGATTTTAATTACTGTATAACATTATTCACTCAGATCAGAAGACAGTGCTAGTTGAAAGACTGCAGCAGGATAGATCAGTAGAGCAGGATCGATAGCAAGCACTTTACCGGTCAGCTCAAATTCTCATCAGAATGAATGATAATAATCCTCCTCTCTAGGGGCGTCCAAATCATTGATACTCTCAAATTGTCACATACTTTAAAAGATGAGTGCACTATTCCTCGAGGGAATAGACTGCAGAGCTAAACGTGGAATGGGAGTGAGGTGGTGCAGGGGTGAGAGAAGATAAAAAAAAAACAAAAGTAAATGAAAAATAAACATTGTTATTGGAAGACAGGATGCTCTAAGACCCAGGGGCTGCGGATTAGCATTCAGATTAGCATTCAAATAATATATTTGAATTTCTGATTAGCAATCCTCTTCAAAGAGCTAAATCCCAAGATTAGCAGGTGTTATGCTAAAAAGCTGTGTTTTTTTTTCCTTTTTTTTTTTTTTTTTTTTTTTTTGG
>VUQS01026970.1:5499-30952 GCA_015108495.1 Heterochromis multidens | reverse complement strand
CTGGAAAAAACAAAAAAGAAAAAAAAAAAAAAAAACAAGGATTAAAAAAAAAAAAAAAAAAAAAAAAGGAACATAGGCACATGTGCATGCGTGCAAAAGAAGGTGCACCCACGCTTCCTTATATTTGCACTAAAAAAAAGAGCAATAATTAGCTGTCTCGCTAGTGTACCTGTCGTCCCACTAACTGACTCCAATTGCACCGTCCTGAACTGCAGCTGGCGACAGGAGTCCTTGCTCTGCTCTGTGGAACTCTGTGCAGTGGCACATGATCCTGTTCTTCACCTGCTGCAGGTTGGGGTTAGAGTGGCCCTCTCACTTGCAGAAAAAGTGACTTCTGTCACCAGCTGCAGTCCATGACAGTGAGAGTCAGAGTCTGTCCAACAGCAAGACAACAGACAGTGATGTCAGTGTATGGAAAACACTGACTATGTAGTATTTTGAAAACTTCACACTTCACAAAAGCAAAAGCACTGCCCAGATTTAACAAGAAATAATCTGTAGGCATAAGCTCAGTCCATGAGGAAATTATTAAATAAGAACACCACAGTATGAAGCAAATAAGTGGTCTTTTTGGTAGAGTGGCAGGCCATTCCCCCAAATGTGAAAATGAGTCAGGTAACAGACATATGCAGGAAAATGGTAGCATATGCTCTGAGCCAGTGAGTGTGGATCTAAAATGTATCAAAATCAAGACCCAGGGGCCAAACTGGCCCTTTGTACATTTTAAACACACACTATGCTTTAGTGGCTCCATAGTGTAGTGGTTTACACATTGTCCTACTAAGCAAAAGCTCCTTGATTTAAGCTGGAGATACAAATCCCTTTGGGGTTGTGTCAGGAAGAGCATATGGTGTAAAAATCCGCCAAATCAAACATACGGTTCTAACTGCTGTGGCAACCCCTTTTGAAAAAAGGGATCAACCGAAAGTAGCTCAATCACAAACTACCTGCTAGGTAACACAGAATGACAAATACAGGAAAAATGATGCTGAAAGCAGATAATTTCGAGAGAAGTAGTACACTGGGAATTTTTCTTTCCCTGAGTGTAAAGCAAAGCCCATGTATCCATTTTCTACAAGATGATCTCATATTCTTTGTGTTGTCATTTTGAAGCCAAACACCAGCAGAGATATGGAGCTATGTGAAGGGTATAGAGGCTTTATATGAGCTGCCTAACTAAAAAGAGGCATACAGCAAAAATTTTCTCTGAACCAAACCTCAAAATGATGGAACTGTAATGGCAAGTTTCATTATAGAAGAGGAAAAAGATGAGTCTGGTAGGCCATTCAGAGAGCGAAAAATGCAAATTTGGTATTTGTGGGTTTTTATGTGTAGACAGTTTCTTGAGAGGGCCAGGCTGTATGGTACAGGTAAACGAAATGATAAAAATGTATTTAATTTTACTTAAAAAAAAAAAAACAATTTCCAGCACAGGCAGTCAGTTGTCATGTTCAGGCCTGGCAAACAGGTCATATGAGACTTATAGAAATATGTGCAAGAACAGTTGAAATTTCATTATTTTGTTTTGCTGTCAGAATGTTTGGGGGTTTATTAAATGCCTGACACTATCTGTAAGTGACATATCGGGTTTTTGTGAGCTGGCTTTCATATGTGGTAGAGTTGGCTCTTTGGTTAATTAAATGGTTATGAGAGCTAAGCAACTTTTTGCTGATTTGTTGTGAACCAAACTGTATATGAGAAGGTTAACTGGAACATACAATAACACAACTGAGAACATTTGATTTTTTTCTATTCTATAAACTACATCTGTCTGGCCCTTGGTGTGATTATCCTTTCCCAGCGCTGCCTTAATGAAACTGAGTTTAACACAGTTGCAGCTTTGAAAGAAAACAGTTTGTTTGTTGAAAACACCTGGTGAGTACCACAAGGATGAGTGTCTGCAGACAACAGTGAGGCACTTCCTGGCAGATTTGGAGCCTTATTTCTCCAAAAGGATTTGGAAACTTGGCTTGGTTCTGGGAATGATTACATTAAATTGTTACCCATCACAATACCACCAGAAAGGAATCCAATCCATCCAAAAAATTCATTCTGCTGTATGATAGCAATCCCAAACTAATAAGCACAAGCAGTCCTGTAACAGATGGTATGGGCCACACAAAGCACTGATAACAACATCACTGAGTTATTCTGGGAATACATGAAGTGACAGAAGCAACTGTGACAACCTAAATCCAAAGGACAGCTGTTCTCCAGGTATGCTTGGACCCACCTCGATAGGAAACACAGATACAGCCTGGGAGAATGATCCAATCATTTTTGTGGGAAAGCAGACACTTGTTCCTTTTCTTCCATCCAGGTGATCAGAAGAGAATCCTAACACAACCACAACAGACCTTCTGGGTTTTTCAAAAATTCCCAATTAACCAGAAGTTAGAATACAAGCTCCCCCCACCCACACACACACTGTTACACATAACAGAAAACTAACTCTGTACAAACCATAAGAGTAAATCCCACAAATTGATTTCAAAATAATACAACACTTACTGACAATTCATTAAGCAAATGCTTTGCAAATACTTTGCAAACTTAACCAGTATCAAATAAAATATTCATCATTCAACACAAAAGCTCATGACACACCCAAAAGAAAGCCATCAAGTTAGGCTAGTTTAGCTAGGTCCTACTGAGTATACATTGCATATTATAGAACTCTGCATGCACAAGTAACTTTGTGCAGACTTTCTGACCCACAAACCAAATGCAAGGTAAATACGCAATAATAGGAAAAGTTATATATCTGCATATATCTGATTAGAAACTTTCAAAACAGTAACTTTTCTGTTTTTCTTTTATTTTGTTAAAATCTAAAGTACACTAACTACACTTTTTATAATTTTTAGTGAAGTGAGCTTGGTAACCTCATGTAAGTAGCTTGTTAAATGGTAAACAGTTACCTCTCTTTATTTGGATGTTGATGTTTTAACAAGTCTAGAACAGATCTG
Organism: Heterochromis multidens; assembly: GCA_015108495.1. Lineage (NCBI taxonomy): Eukaryota > Metazoa > Chordata > Actinopteri > Cichliformes > Cichlidae > Heterochromis > Heterochromis multidens. The sequence continues at coordinate 27,983 of VUQS01026970.1, read as the reverse complement.
AGTGGCGGCGAATATATGGAGGAGCCAAAACAGCCACCAAACATGAACACGATACCAGAGAAGAAAAATGAATGCAGCAGACAGATTCAAACTCTCAGTTATACTGTATTGTACAATATAGTAAGCCACAGAAAGTCATTTCTGAAAAGGCTGCTGGTGGAGTGCTGTATTAATGTGGCAGGAGAAAAAAAAAAACAACGATGGTTGCAGCCTTTAGAGGACTGTCAAGCTGATTCAAGAATTTGGGAGCACTTCATAAGAAGTGGAGTGATGCTGGTGTCAGCTCATCTAGAGCCACCAACACAGGTGACTTCAGGAAAGGGGGTACCAACTACTGTGTTCCTCATGTCAGCCCACTCCTGAACCAGAGACAATGTCAGAAGCGTCTTACCTGGGCTAAGGAGAAAAATAACCGGACTGTTGCGAAGTGGTCCAAAGTCCTCTTTTTAGATGAAAGTAAATGCTGCATTGCATTTGGAACTCAATGACCTAGGGTCTGGAGGAGGATTGGAGAGGGACCAAATCCAAGGTGCCTCAAGTCCAGTGTGACGTTTCCGCAGTGTGTGATGATTTGTAGTGCCATGCTGCTGTTGGTGGTGGCTGGTCCACTGTGTTTTATCAAATTTGATGTCAACACAGCCATCTATCAGGAGATTTTAGAGCACTTCACGCTTCTATCTGCTCTCAAGCTTTATGGAGATGCCGACTTCCTTTTCCAGCAGGACTTAGCACCTGCCTGCAGCGCCAAAAGCACTACCAAATGATTTGCAGATCATGCTATTACTGTGCTTGACAGGCCAACCAACTTGCCTGACCTGACCCCCACTGAGAAATGTGGAAGGGCTCTATCAAAGCAACCTGGGCTTCAATAACACCTCAGTAGTGCCACAAGCCGATCACCTCCATTTATATTAAAGGAACTCCAACCAAGTACTGAGTGTGTAAATGACCATATTTTTCAAAAGTTAGACATTTCTGTACTGTATTATTGTTTTGATTGATTGCAGGAATGGTAATAACTTAAGATGCTGGATTTCTTATTCTCATCAGCTATAAGCCATAATCACCAAAATTAAAACAAAAAAGGCTTGAAATGTTTAACTTTACATGTTTTGAATTAAACAATGGGATTAAAACAATCTTTTCTCAATGTTCTGCTTTTTTTTTTTTGAGATGCATTTGTATATAAAAATGTAATAATCCATTTTATGTTATTTACACTTTGCATCTCACATCACTTACATAACATTTCCATTAATATAAAATACTTACTACATTACAGGCAAATGGTTGCCTGTAATGTGTCACTTCATTACAGACAGCATTGCTTCCCCTTGTGGTGTTTCCGTCCTGAAGCAACAAAGTGCTTTTCTGAATAAGAAGGTGATATGAAGCGGCACATTCACGCTGGTTTTTTAATGTGAAGTGTTACCTTCCATTGTTCAGCAGTTATGTAATAAAGCATGTTTTGCTGGAGCTCAAATGAACAGGAGGGTAAAGAGACAATAGATCACATACTCATTGGGCTTGTACGCATTGATATTTGTATGTCCATGAAAGTGCAGTGTCACAGATGAGTGTGCTTCACTCTGTGTGTCAAAGATAAGGAGTGCTCCAATCAGATAGCAGATAGATGCTCTAATCTAACCCAGATGACACATGCATGGCCACACTGGATTTGCATATACTTACAGCCATGCTGCACTGCTCCCCATGTGTTTTACATATTACTGGGTGACTGAGAAGATCAATAATGGCACAAGACTAGCATTTATTACCCCTGCATCAATAGCAGTGCTTAGCAATCCGATAAGAAACCTTACTCTTTACTCGTTGCTACAGTGGCCTTTCACCATCATGTATTAACAGAACAAATATAAAATGGTTTTAAATCAATACTTTAAGTTTGAAATATTCTTCTATGAACCTCAGTGTAGTGAGTGATGGAAGAAACAGAGAGTGGAAGCAAAAACACAGGATATGTGAGACTGTATTTAGGCTGAGTGGTGGAAATGTCAGGTAGACTCTGGCTGGAACATAATCTGACAAAAATCTATAGTGAGGTCTTAAATTTAACTTCCTTTTTTTCTGGATATTCTTTGTTTTGTTTGAGGTTACTATTGAATTGCCTTGAGAGAATAGTCACTGCACCTACAACTCCTACATGTTATGGATTTTTGACCTGCCAACTCATCCGAATAAGACTCTTACAAGAGTCTGATTTAGAGGTTGGGAAAAGATTCAGTTCTAGAGGTAGAATTAAGACCCAACTTTCAGTTTGATTCATTTGTTTTTGTTTTAAAGTGTTGCTATAGTGTATGAAGACCCACATATTTTGTTGATATGATCATGTTTATACAGTGCTCACAAAATTAAAGGAACACTTTGAAAACACATCAGATCTCAATGGGAAAAAAATCATGCTGGGTATCTATACTGATATGGACTGGATAATGTGTTAGTAATAAAAGGATGCCAAGTCATTTGATGGAAATTAACATGATCAATCTACAGAGGGCTGAATTCAAAGACACCTGAAAAAATGATGCAGCAGGCTAGGATTTAATTCAGATTCCTAATGGCAGTCAGAGTGATGCTGCCTAGCCTGTAGAGGTCTGTGTGTCCCTCCATGGATATGGTCTGGGGAGGCAGTCCACTGGTGGACCTGCCAATTCTGGTAGTCTGTGGCAAATGCTAATTGGGCTCCATGGTGCCAGGGAGTGAGCACAGAGCCCACTAGAGTTTGGTCAGAGACATTCACACCAGTGGCCTGCTGGAGGTCATTTTGCAGCTCTAGCAGTGCTCATCCTGTTCCTCCTTGCACAAAGGAGCAGATACCGGTCCTGTTGATGGGTTAAGGACCTTCTACGGCCCTGTCCAGCACTCCTAGAATAACTGTTTGTCTCCTGAAATCTCCTCCATGCTCTTGAGACTGTGCTGGGAGACACAGCAAATCTTCTGGAAATGGCACATATTGATGTGCCATCCTGGAGGAGTTGGACTATCTGTGCAACCTCTGTAGGGACCAGGTATCACCTCATGCTACCAGTATTGACACTGACCCTAGCCAAATGCAAAACTAGTGAAAAAACAGTCATAAAAGATGAGGAGGGAAAATGTCAGTGGTCTCCACCTGTAAAACCATTCCTGTTTTGGGGGTTGTCTCATTGTTGCCCCTCTAGTGCACCTGTTAATTTCATTAATACCAAAGCAGCTGAAACTGATTAACAACCCCCTCTGATACTTAACTGACCAGATTGGTATTCTAGAAGTTTAATTGACTTGATGGTACACTCTGATTAAGTGTTTCTTAAATTTTTTTGAGCAGTGTAATACTGATGGAATAAAAACTTTCTGGTAAGCCTGCAGCCTGTTTTTGGTGAATTGCACCTTGTTCAAGCTGTTGAAAAGACAAACTCAGGTGACACTAGTGATATTAGTTTGGCTGCGTCACATTCAGGTGTGTGAGTTCCAGGACCTTGGTTTTGCACGTGCTGACTAATTGGAATGTGGTATGGCTTCAGATACCAAAAATTGGGAGTACAGCCATGATTTATTTTATAAGTTGTGCGTATCCTACTACACACAAAGCTGGCATAATGTTTAAACTTTCAAAGATAGAAAATGACATGGGAATGGGATAGTACAAGGTAATATGCATTCATCATAAACCACTGAAGAAGCACTTAAGAAGAGATGCATCCTTTTAAATAGTAAGCCATAAATCCTGCCTGTCTACATGCTGCTGGCTACACCAGTACCTTTGCCCTAATGCTGTTCTGAGAGAGATTTAGAGCTGCTGGATTGGCTTCACTTACGATGGAAAGCTTCGTCTTCTTTTCTGCTCATACAAAGCTACATGGCAAAGGCCACAAGGTAAGGCCACATGCAGAGATGGTGATTGAACCTCCTCTCAGAGCTTTCCAGAAATGCCATGCAAGCATATAAATGCCACGAGCCTGCCTGCGACTTAAAGCTGCGCCACCAATCACAACTTAAAGAGAAGTGACACAGAAATGATGCAAACACACAAATAAATCGTTTTTTAGTCTTATCCCCACATGGGTTGGAGAATTCTACAAGCAGCATTTGTAGCTGTGTCACACTACTCTTGACAACTCCTCATTTATGCTGTATTATAACTGTCAACTGACTCAAAGATAAGCTCATATTAAAGGCACTTTAAGAATATGAAGCTACTGCTGGCATAAGGCTAGAAGCACTGTGTAAACCACACAGTGTTGGTTCAAAACTCACAAAAAGAAGTGAAATAGCTGCTTTTTTCACATGCTATACATTAGGCTTGAGCAGTTCATGTACAGATCTGCCAAGCAAGAAAACAATCACAAACATGTCCTCGACATGTGAATGTGTTCAAGCTTCTCTGAAGGACAGTCACTACACTTGGCAAAGACAGACAGATACAACCCTGGCAACTGACAACTTGAGAGGTTTTAAAGTTGACATGCTACAAAGACAACAGAATGACATGCCAAGCTTCTTCACATAGAAAGGTGCTGATTCTACAGTTTACTAAGCTTTCTTTTAAATCAATCAACATAAGGTATCAAACACACAGATCAGTATTATATACTCACTGGGCAATTTACTAGGCACATCTTGCTAGTACCAGTTTGAACCATCATTTTGCTTTAAATGCCTTAGGTTTTGTTGCATAGATTCAACAAGGTGCTGAAAACATTCCTCATAGATTTTGGTCCTTATTGACATGATGGCATCACACAGTGGCTGCAGATTTGTCAGCTGCACATCCATGATGTGAATCTCCTGTTCCTCCACATCTCAAAGCTGCTCTGTTGGATTGAGATCTAGTGACTGTGAAAGCCATTTGAGTTTAGTGAATCCTGCTGGAAGCAGTCATCAGAAGATGGTTAGAATATGATCATAAAGGGATGGACATGGTCAGCAACAATACTTAGGTAGGTTGTTGTGTTTAAAGAATGCTCAGGTGGTACTAAGGGGCACTAAGTGTTCCAAGAAAATATCCCTTACACCGTCACACCACCATCACCAGCCTGAACCATCAATACAAGGCAGTATGGATCCTTGATTTCATGTTGTTTATGCCAAATATGACCAAATTCTAACATCCAAATGTCACAGCAGAAATTGAGACTCATCAGACCAGGCAACATTTTCCAATCTTCTGTTGTCCGATTTTGGTGAGTTGTAGCCTCAGTTATTCTTAGCTGACAGCAGTGGCAACACTGTGTGCTGCTGTAGCCCATCTGCTTCAAGATTTGATGTGCATTCAGAGATGCTTTTGTGCATAAACCTTGATTGTAATGAGTGATTATTTGAGCTAATTTATTTGAGTTACCTTCCTATCAGCTCGAAGTCTGCCCTCCTCTGACCTCTGGCATCAAAAAGGCATTTTAACCTCAAGAACTGCTGTTCACTGGATATTTTTTCTTTTTCTGACCATTCTTTGTAAACTGGTTGACAGGTCATCTTGACCATCTCTATGTGCCTAAATGCAGTGAACTGCTACCATATTGACTGATTAGATATTTGCGTTAAAGAGCAGCTGAAGAGGTGTAACAACATGGCTAGTGAGTGTACAAACCATATAGATGTCAACACTCTCGCTTTTAGATTTTTTTAGATTCAAAATCTTCACTATATAGGAGTGTACTACCTAAAGCTAGAAGAAGCACAAGGGTTGTTTTTTTTAACCTGGCTAGTTCACTACTAGCTTATGCTCGACACATAATCTGCTCAGCAAGAGGTTTCAGTTCGACAGAAACTATAAAAAGCATCACAATGAAACAATTGAAACAATTTTTTGTTTCAAAAAACAAAACATGAAACAATTTTTTTTCTGACGGTGTCTTTTATGAGTGAATGTCAATGAACGAGTCTATGCAATTAAAAAAGGTAGTGCAAACTATATGCATTATCACACATATTTACATGAATCATTAATATTGGTGATGCAGACAATGCATAAATATGTTTTTATGTTTAGTCCTGATTGTGGCGAGGTCTGTTTTTTTTTAAACACTTTTGTAATTTCAATAAATGAAGAGATTAGATTAGAAGATGGATTAGTATTAAGAGGTATTTTTATTTAATTATTAATTTAACTTTGATATGGTCAAAAACTACATTATTTCCACATCTTCATTATGGGCCAATTTCAGAACTAAATGCTCTTCTTGAATATCGTGTTTTTCATAACAGTTTAAAGTTTCAGAGCTCTGGTGTGCAGCTGTGACACTGCAATTCAGCATGGTAAAATAATTACATTAACTCATGAATTTACCAGAATAACAATATTATGCAGTATTGCTGTCTTGCCCTATTTGGACCACCTCTGTTGTTTTTGCTGTAATATATTTTTCCATATCCTTCTCAACTCTCCAGTGATATGTTCCTCCTGCAGGTGGCACTGCATCAATCCATTTTGTGCAGAAAATGTCAAGTGATGTGTTGCAAGCCTGGCTCCATGTAAGAACACAAAGAGCCTGGATTAGAAAGCCTTGTTTAACACTATTGTACTATCCATTATCCTTGGCTGGTGTTTTAGGTTTTGTTGAGCCAGCGAACAGAAAGAAAGCCTGGCTATGTCAAACTTGCTTCATAGTAAACCCCTCTGGTTTTGCAATTACTCAGTCATGATCAGTTTTTCTTGGCAAGGTGCTTTCATTTTTATATATGCTCTCTACAATTTGTAACCCTGTGTTGTGAGGGGAGGGTAATGACAAATAAGGTAGTTATGCAACCACTATTAATCAATTCCTTACCTAGTGACAAGTAAAACTGTGGAACAAGTACCTTATCCCCATTGTCTGAGAGTAGAGAAGATTTGAAATTCTCACAGGTTGTGATTGCTGATTTGGATGGTTGTTTGTTTACTGGAAGGAGGAAGGTGAGCTGGTGCCTCCTACTGTGTCCGCTGGCACATCTGTTTTGATTCAGGATGACTTGCTTGCTAGTACGCTCACACTTTGTTTTTCACTGCTCCTTGGGACAAATGAGCAGTCATTTTTGTCATTTTTTTTCTAAATTTCTTCCAGTTCATGGGCTTTTATTGAGACAGTGTTTGAAAAAGCAATGTGGCCTAACTTGTCAACAATTTGCTTGTTCTCTGAGGAACAACTGGACTGTGAAAACTATATGTGGAAAAAAAAACTGTGTGCACAATAACATTGTGTCCCTGAGAGTCTGTAAGTGATGACAAAGAGAGAAATAAACAAACAAAAACCCATATAAGCCAATTATAGATCATACTTGAATACAAATAAAAAAAAACAAAAAAAAAACAATAGTGTAGATTTTGAGCCATCTCTCTTGGCTGGTGAGTAGGAGTTGTGTAGGCAGTGCAACACTTGACGTTAATGGAGGATGTTTTTGTTACACTGATCCAGACTTTGAGCTCCCTCGGTAGCTGCCGGATAAGCATCATTTGTCTGGACCTCAATCAAAAAGGAAAGTCTTTGTATCTATATTTCTGGACATTGAACCTTATAACTAAGCTGCGTTGGACTAGGGATAAATGGACAGGAGGCTATAGCTGAAAGACAGTCTTCATCTAAGCATGTTTGAGAATTAATAATGGTGATGCTGCTACTGTTTTAGTGCTGTCTAAAAGCACAGAAAGCTCTTCATGGAGATGTTTTAAAGTCTAACCTTTATTCCAATAATGACCCCAAAAAACTTTGTGTTGTGGAGCAACTATACCTGCTGGAGGTAATTCAGAAGCCTGCAGAGTCTTTTAAAAAATGTTTATGAAACTGAGCCTCAAGATCATTCCCCATGGTGTGCTTACACTCTATTCATAAAGGATGCTAAGCATAAAAAATGCTTGAAGTGAACCTGCTTTATTCATTTCTAGCTCCATATTTTTGTTCTATTAATCACAGTTCAAAATAATCCTCATTATACATATACTTTATACTGGGGTTCATCCTTGGTCTGAAATAAGAAATTTTTTCTCCTGAATTCATTTCAATTCAATTCATATTATTCAATTCACATTATTCAATTTAACAATCAGATGACTACCTATGAGCAAGCAGTGAGAAGGAAAAACTCCCTTTTAACAGGAAGAAACCTCCAGCAGAACCAGGCTCAGGGAGCTGGTTCCACAGAAGAGGGGCCTGAAAGCTGAAGGCTCTGCCTCCCATTCTACTTTTAAATATCCTAGGAACCACAAGTAAGCCAGCAGTCTGAGAGCGAAGTGCTCTATTGGGGTGATATGGTACTATGAGGTCTTTAAGATAAGATGGGGCCTGATTATTCAAGACCTTGTATGTAAGGAGAAGGATTTTAAATTGGATTCTGGATTTAACAGGGAGCCACTGAAGAGAAGCCAATATGGGAGAAACATGCTCTCTCTTTCTAGTCCCTGTCAGTACTCTCGCTGCAGCATTTTGGATCATCTGAAGGTTTTTCAGAACAGCCTGATAATAATGAATTACAGTAAAGCCACCATCCTTTGAACTTTCTCTTGATTTGCTGTCTCTTGCAAACAGCTGGTGGGTGGAGCTACTGTGATTACATGCAGAGTGTGACTTAGATGACACATTAAGGATGTTCCCTGTCATACAGACATACAGAGCCAAAGGTACAAAAATACAGAAATGCATTGTTTGGCTTATGATTTCCTCCTATAAAATGCCAACACAGATGACTGTTTAGTCAAGAACAGCAATGGACGAGAAGAGAAAAGCAAACCATTTGAAACAAGGCATCACAAGAAAGGGTGAGGAGATTGAGTCCAGGCAACACTTTTTATTTGGTATACTGGGGTGACAAATAAAGCCAATCATGCAACTTGGGAGTGTGTCTGCTCTGCTTCACCACAGACTTGGACACAAATAAGTCCAAAACTACCTTTTTGGACTTAGACGACTAGAAGGATAATCAGTGATGTCAAGTCTAGACTTTGCTTAAAGATAAAATCATTTCCACATCAAAGTGAGATTTTATAAATAACTTACAACTGAAATATGTCTTTCATGCTTAGATCAAAACGGATAGTTAGTTCATTTAATAAATGAGGCCTCTGCCCCGTAAAATATTTGAGCACAATTCCCTAAAATGTCCTTACCAAATACCAAATATACACCTTATATATCACCTTGACCCAAATTCAATTCAGAAAGACAATAAATGCAATCCAAAGGTGAATAAAGTGTATCTGAAATGACTGTAATGGAAAAAGAGGAAGAAGGTGGTTCTATCATTGTTTTAAATAATAAACCCTAAAGTTTGCATGCTTTTGTCTGCACCTTTGATTATCTGCTGTTACAAACTTGACTTTATTAGTTTCTGAACTTGGAAAAGCTGTTGGTCATTCCCTCATTCCCTAATTAATTCACTCCGTTTGAAATTCTGGCTCAGGTGTCAGGTGCTTGCCTCTCTCTCTTGAGGCAGTCAAGTGTAATTGCTGGCACTTGCTTAGCTCCAATATAAGGTCAGTTCATGCAGTGTTGCATTGATAACCAGTCTGAGATGCAGACATTTGGTGAGCTAAAGCCATTTAGGGAGTGGGGAGGTTTTAGTGGAAAGAAAGAATCTGTGTTCAGGGTCATTTGGTTTCCTGATTATGTACTGTTCTCATGTTGGATAGGACAGCTGATGCAAGTTTACCCTACTGGATCTTTTTGTTTTGTTTCTCCCCACTGTGCCTCAACAAACGTCCTTTCCTGCTTCTTCTCTGTGGAAGACAGCGTTGCAATTCTTTCAGGCTTTTCTTCTATTTGTTGCAGCAACTTGTGTTTATGCATTAACTCGTCACAGCTCTAAGCAGTGGAAAATAAAGGCTTTCCTCCCGAAACTCAAGTAACTGCTTAAAACTGGTGTGCGTGTTTGCTTTTATTCTGAGCATTTTTTTCTTCCTCGCATTTAGGATGAATTAACTGCAGAAACTGATTTGTCATTGGATTAAAATGTTACACCTCCAGCAGGGAAAAAAACAAAAAAGCAAAAAACAAAAAAAAAACATGCCTTATGTTTTAGACTGAGTTTACCATGAAATTGAAAGGAAATGGTGCAAAAGCTTTTGCCTAGGTTGGCGATTTGTATCAATAATTTGCTCCACAGTTTTGCAACCTTACATATCATTCTGTGAAATTTTTGCTGATGGACATTCCTTTTATAATTGTGGCCCGGCATGCATGAGGAAAGCTAAGCACAAATTGCAGCTCCACTTAACCCTTAAAAAGCCTGATCCTGATTAAGAATCATGGTATGTTTTTTATGACTAAGTGCAAATTTAGGTGGCCAGCATATGGTCCACACAGGGAAGTACACGCATTAAACACTTTTAGTTAATGTGAGGCTTATGTTAGAAATTCTTTCACCATATATGAGGTGGCTGTTACATATTTTGGCATTAGCTGGTAGGGAAATTTAGTCTGCTATGATGGTTACAACAAAAGGGTTGAGACTGAAGAGAAGTGCACCCTTGGTCTATTTTGTATGACATGAACTCTTGATGAATAAAATGTAAAATAGTGCACTCTGTCCTTGGTTACATTCAAGGGCTGCTATTGGTGACTGTACTTTAAGGACCTTGTTTTTACTGTGTTACATATTTGATGGTTGCACTGGTTTGTTGTTGCTGTGTTTGAAAACACATTTAGTTGCTTATGAAATGGAAGAATAATTTAGAAGAGAAAAATCAATGAGGAATGGTTTTCCCAGTACAAGTGGAAGTGGGGAGAATTGTTCTTTATGTGCTTCATTATTCTTGCTCATGTTTTTGAGTACAGTACATTGTTTTAATTTCTTGTGACATACAAAGATGGTCAGAGCAGTGTCTCTCGTGTAAATGGAATTTGTTTCAGGGAAATGCTTGCTGCCAGTTCTTTTCAGTACAGTTTGGCTCTTTGATTAAGAGTTTTTCACATTCAAACTGTTGTAGAATCTGTGCCAAGGCAATCAGGAAAAAAAATGTACTGCTGTCAAAAAAAGGAAACCACAGCAGCATTCAGCTGAAATGCAAAGAGGCTGAGAGTGACTGTTCTTTACTTTCTTCCTATATTAAATAAGTGGTTTTGCTGATGGTTTACCTTTTTCCCACTTGCATCTAACTTCCTGTGAACCTTCACATTTTTCTCTTGCACTCACACACATTATGTAACCCTTCTGACCAGCTATTATTGTCAGCGCTGAGGGTCAATACAACACACTTAAGAGTAGATTCTTCTTTTCTTATTCATTTAGAGATTGCTCTACTAATAACAGCCTTCTGTCTATGCAAAGTACACATCTGTACCACAGTCATCATCTCAGTGTGGTACGACTGTGTTTTCTGCTGTTGTCTTGCTCACAGACAAAGAGCAGCAAAGGTGATGTGAGTGATTTCACTTGGAACCTGGATGAAACTCGCGATGGGTGACAGGTGTCATGTCAGAACAGGAGTGATGTGTCAGTAAATAATGAACAACACTGTGTCAGTCACATTTATTTTGTCTTCCAACTGCCACAATGCAACATGGAGTCACAATTTTAAACAGCAATGTTAGTCATTCAAACAAACTCCAACTGCAAAGTCTCCATTTTTAGAGTACAATGAAGATAATCACTGTTTAACTGCAACTCACAGTGCTGTGCAAAAGTATTTGCCCCCTTCCTGATTTCTTAGTTTTTTGCACATTTGTCACACTTTCATGTTTCAGATCATCAAACAAATTTTAATATTAGAGAAAGATAACCCGAGTAAAAACAAAATGCAGTTTTTAAATGATGATTTAATTTATTAAGGTAGAAAAAAAGCTATCCAAACTTAACCTCGCCCCGTATGAAAAAGTAATTCCCCCCTAAACCTAAAGGTTAATGTTTTTCCCAATCGCAGTTGTTTCACCCTGCTCACATTAACCAAACCATTTCTGATGGGAAGAGACATCAAAATTAAATGAGGGAATAAATGTTATGAGCAACAAAACTATTTTGAATGTATGGAGAAGCCTACATATTCTACTCAAGACACCATTCTAAGGAGGACCAAAACTGCCAACAAATAAATAAATAAATAAAGTTATGTCATTAAATGTGCTAAAAAATAATATTAAAAAAATAAACGGGCATTAATTTATAAAATGTAACATGAATTGATGTTCCTTTGTCAATTTTCCATTACTTGTATTCACCTTTCACAGCAATTCTCAGGTTTATTTATTTTCCATTTAATGGAACAATTTAGCTATTGATTTACTAATTTTTCTTCATTTATACCATGCATTGCTTCAGTAGGCAAATGAGGGGACTATCATAGGTTCAGAGTTGTACCTATTAATTGGTCAAGGCAAGTTCCAGTCAGAAATGATTCCTCACAGTCAGGAGACTGCTAGACAAGTGAGATGCTGAGCTAACCTAGCTGGAAAAAACATTCAGTACTGTTAAGAAAATACAGATGCAAATTAAAATAAATCAGCTTGTTATATTTCATCATTTAATCTGAGCCAAAATATATTTGTTTCTGGTGCATTTTTGGTTCACCCATCTGTTTCTTATTTTCAATTTAGGCATGTTGGTCCTCTTTACATTTACAGTTTCAGTTTGTTCTCAACACCACACAAGTTTTTGTACGTCTTGCTCTCACTGAGTAGCCTTAATTAGGTTGATGCTGAGTTTCTGGCAACACATTAACAGCATTATCAAACCTTTCATTGTACTGTAAATCAAAGTGAGCCACACTGAGGATGAATTTATCCCTCTGGCTCTAATCAAACGGATTACACAACAAACGGCCAATGAGTGTGAACAGTCTAGTTCCCCACTCAATACCCAGCAGGATCATCCTCATCACCGAGGACAGCTATCAACCTCCACAGACCAAGCACAGCAAATGTAAATGCAGTCTTCCTCAGCCCGAGCTGCTGGCTTTGATCTTTCATGGTTTAAAATTCACATACGACCTGCATGCAAATTATGTTGCCACTCTATAGGAGGATGCTCAAAACAACACTTTATGGCAATCAGCTGCAACCTACTAAACACTATAAGTTGAAGAAAAAAGGAGCACAAGCCTTGTCACTATATCTAGGTCAGAAGAATGCAATATCTTCTAGTCTGTATCCACTTTCTCAGCTATGAAGTGAGGTAGTCATAGTAGCACGGGCAGCTCCACCATAATGTACTCTTTCAGCACTGCCATATGGAAAAAAAAAACAAACAAAATCACACACAGTGTAATTTACGGTAACAGTCATCATGGTTATCACCTCTCATAGCACAACACCTGCACTCGTGGGCATGCATATGAGGAAAAGAACTACACAAACAAAAAGTGCACAGATGGATCCAGAAAGGGAGAGAATTGGAGAAAGAAGCCAGAATTTTAACACTGAAGTAAAGAGGGGAAACAACATGGATAATGATGCAAGAAATGGGAAGGAAGGCAGAGAAACACATATCTTCTTTTTGCCTTTACCTGACAGGGAATCAGAAGACATTTTTTCCTGCTGCTGCATCTTGAACGCTTGATCCAGATTGTGTGGCTATAGAGTGAGCAAGCCAGCACGCCTCACTGTGTGTTTTGATGACGGAGTCTGTGTAGCAGCTCTGGGAGTGAGCAAGTGAGCGAGCGAGAGAGCAAACAGAGCCAGGAGGAAGGTACAGAAGAAGAAATGAGCTGCTTTTATTACCTCGCCAAGTGTCTCCAATCTCATTCTGAGTTTCTCTCATTCTTGTTCTCACTTGCTGTGAAAGTGGATGTGTTAGACTTACACAGAGCACATGTACTGCAGATGAAGATTTATGAGGAACACAGGGGCAGGGAAATGGGAGGAGCATGAGGAGAGAGGGGAGTTGGAAAGGTTGAAGAAGAGGAGGTGCTGAGGAGAGGAAGAAAGCAATCACCTTTTAGTGTAGGCTTACTCAGTCAGGCACTGAGCCATTATTCTTCCCTCCCCTCTATGTAACCTTGCAATGCAGAGCGCTAAGCCAGTTCACAGCTTACATGTACTGCATCAGTTTGGCTGTGTGTGACAGATCCAATCTTTAGTGAAACTGTAGTCTAAATGGTATAATACGAGCATGTCTACATGAGGGCACGTAGGAAATCCACAGACTCATTCTTAAGGCTTGGGTAGCTTACTATAGTGCGCAAAGGAGAGCCACAAGTGCAAAAAGCATTTTTTTTTTTTTTTTTGTCTTAACCTGATGTTTGTGTAGAGACTGATCTGTCAGTGTTCCCTTGTTCAAACTCTGTTTTTATGAAAATTCACACCCATTTCCACTGTAAATGAAAATGAGGCGAGATTATTCAGAAATTCTTAATAACCTTGGCAGCTTATATCATGAATGAGTTTTCTCCTTCACTTGATTAAAAAGGGCGTAACCATTAGATGACATCAGATGTGCACTGACTCTACAATTCAAGGAATGTACTATGTTTCTGAAATACTGCGTAATTCATGCACCTGCAAACATACCTGTTATTATGCATTAAGGCTGTCAAAACTGACCAACAATGACATTTGATCATTCCTTAAAAAACACACACACAAACAAACATAATTCAAACTATTGGAATATTTGATTTTGTGCATTATATCTGTAAAAGGCAATTCTACATAAGAGACATATCTGCTTATATATGTATACATACACTCACTGGCAACTTTGTTAGGTACGCCTGTTTAACTGCTTATTAAAGCAAATATCTAATAAGCAAAACACATGGCAGACACTCCAATGCATTTTGGGATGTAGACACGGCCAAGATAACCTGCTAAACTTCAAACTGTGCATCAGAATGAGGAAGAAAGGTCATTTAAGTGACTTTGAACATGGCATGGTTGTTGGTGCAAGATGAACTGGTCTGAGCATTTCAGAAATTGCTGATCTACTGGGATTTTCCCCACACAGCTATCTCTAGGGTTTACAGAATCGTCAGAGAAAGAGAAAATATCCAGTGAGCAGCAGTTCTCTGGGTGAAAATGGCTTGTTGATGTCAGAAGTCAGATGATGGCCAGACTGCCATGTTGATGACACAATGTTGATGAGTTTGTCTACAGGAATGAAGTCTCCAAACTGTCAGAATGGTGCTCCATCAATAACCTGGCACTCAATACCTCCAAAACAAAAAAAAGCTGATCATCAGCTTCAGGAGATAGAAAGAGAAACCTGCCCCATTACACATAGGTGGAGACACTGTGGAGAGAGTGTGCAACTTTAAATTCTTTGGCACAAACATACCTCAGGACCTCACATGGAATATAAATACAACCTCTCTAGTGAAGAAGGCTCAGAAGTGGCTCTACTTCTTAAGGACACTGAGGAAAGCCAAGCTGTCCAAACGGCTGCTGGTGTCCTTCTACCGTAGCTCAGTGGAAAGTACACTCAGCTATGGTGTTTTGGTGTGGTATTCCAGCTGCACTAAGGCTGACAAAAAGGCTCTCGAGAAAGCCATCCAATCAGCACAGAGAACCATCAATACTTAGCTACCTGCACTTGAGGAGATCTACAGAATCCGGTGCTCATGTCGGGCTCCAAACATCATCAAGGACTCCTCTTATCCTGGCCACCACCTTTTCACTCAGCTGCCCTCTGGAGGATGCTACAGATCAATAAAAGCCTGCAACTCCAGACTACAGAAAAGCCTCTGTCCAAATGCCATCAAAGCTCTCAACGCTGTCTCATAACACTGTGAACTGCCACCACTAAGATCTCATGCAATGTCACTGGGAACTCCTCAGCGGATATGTGTGTATTTCTTCTGTGTGCGACCTTTCTTTCATCATCATCATTGTTGTTGTTGACAATTTATTTGCTTGTTTCAGTTTGACTAACACTGCATTTCACTCAGTCTAAGAGATGTTTGACTCCTTCATGCTTTCAGGGTTTACACCACTGTATTGTAAGGCCAGCAGCCAGACCCCTTGCCAATCTCAAGCACCAGGTAAGTGTGTATGTTAAGATATTTTGTTGACATAAGCGGATACCTGATTAATCTGATTAAGCTTATTAACCTACGGATGACTGTTAAATAAATGAAACTATAAGTTTTAAAGAAACAGTAAAGAGAAAATAAAAGCAGATGCTGGGTCTGACAACATTTCAGAACAGAATTCCAGCTTTGCATCATGTGCAGCATCAAGAGCAGACAATTGGAACTGAATATATATTTTTATAGTTTTTTTTTTTTTCATCTATATTACTAATTATTATGTTTCTGTTTTTATTTGCTAGGTTACCATAGAAAAAAACCAAAACAAAACAGGATCTTGGGCAACATTCAGATTTATTTAGCTTTGGGAAATATGTGCAAAGTTCCTCTTCCTTTGTAGAAAGTAAAATGTCAAAAAAATTGGGCTGCACTTGACAATTGGATCCATGTTACTTTATGTGCTGCACTTATGAAATATAAAAGCTCATGCTCAGCCTTTCTAAAAATTCCATCTTGGTCCACTGTGATAGGATATAATTTAATACAACATTAATAAAACATTTTGATTTTCTTAAAGCAAAGCTTTACAGAAATTTTAATGTGAATGCATTATTCTAAATTAAGAGTAGACTTCCTGCTCTGGGAAGCAGATCTGGAGTGCTCCCTCCCATCCCATTACTAAACTGCATGTGACTAATATATTCCTCCTACCTACAATGTATTCACCCTACTCTTTCCCCCTTATTAGAATGTGCCACAGTAGTATCAACAGTATACATATATTAGGGTTAAAAGAATTTTTTTCACTTTGACATTGTTTTGGGAAACATATACAATTCAGAGAGTCCAAATTAATTTTATTACAGGTTAATTCAGGTATAGTAAAGTGATCATCCAGAAAATAAAAAATCAGGTAAGGAGTGACATAACTAACATGTTTTCACCAACAACTGATGAGAGACTTTTATCTCAGAATATATGAAAATGAATTTTATCCTTTTACATTGCAAATCTTGGTCATAAATATGTGACAAATAATGTGGTGCATACCATGGCGAGGATCCAGGCATCTAAAAAAATTGGAGTTGATGTGCTATAAGAGGTAAATGTTAAATTCTGTGAATGTCACTACATGCCATTTTGCCACTGTCATCTTTACATAGGTTATATATAGCCTTGGGGCTGAGCCTGTTTCTTTAATCTACTCCTGAAAATGGCAGACTAATGAACTGAGCAGACTATTGGCACAAATATAGCCAGTGTCAGCATATGAAGACCATGTCAAAAAATATATTAGATGGATGTATAATGTGTTTGAAACTTGGGTTGGGGGTATGGGTTTGGGGCATAGTTTAGAAACACTAATAGACTACTTCTGCAAAAGCAACACAATGTTGACTATGTGCTGTACTGTACTAAATGGATGCAATGCCCAAAAACTGCACTTGTGAAATATGGCCAGGAGTTTGTAAAATTATTACTGTTAAGAGGTCATTAATAAATGGGTCCTGTGTTTGCCAATTTCATAAGAAAGCAGCTTTGTGTAACTTGCTGTCATCAATGTTGTCTGCAGTATTAAGTTTTTTTCCCACAGATTCCCCGCAGCCCTCAGATGGTTACATCAAGTGGTAACCTCCAGGGCTGCAGTTCTTAGTAGCCCCACTAGCCCCACTTAAGGCTGGCTCCAGAAGCAAGTTTAAAGGTTTAAAGCAGGTGATTTGTTCAAAGAGAGACTGCAATGACAAAGGAAAAGGCTCACAGGTAGTTGTATGTGAGGCAGGACACTAAGCAAGGAGATAGGGACTTGTATTGATTGGCTAGGGAGAGAGATCGAACTGGAAAGGATGTGCAGCCGGTTAGGGTGATTAGGGATTGAGATGGAAATGTACTAACAAGTGAAGAGATGGTATTACAAAGATGGGAGTACTTTAAGGAGGTGACGAATGAAGAAAATAGAGCGTGGAGGATGGATGGAGGAAAGGATGAATCAGGAAGTATAGAGGATTAGTAAGGAGGAACTCAGGGCAGCTATGAAAAGGATGAAGAGTGGGAAGGTGGTTGGTCCACATGACATAGCTGTGGAGGCACTGAGATGTCTAGGAGAGAAGTCAGTGGACTTTTTAAACCAGTCTGCTTAACACAGTCTTGGAGAGTGAGTGGGGATGAAGTGTACTGGTACCAATCTTCAAGAGCAGAACTGTAGCGACTACAGAGGGATAAAGTTGATCAGTCATGCCATGAAGCTATGGGAAAGAGTTGCTGAAGCTCGGTTAAGAAGGTGACGATCAGTGAGCATCAGCATTGTTTTATGGTGAGACTACAGGTGTGATTTTTGCTTTAAGAGTGTTCATGGAGAAGTGTCTTTGTGGATCTAGAGAAAGCATATGATAGGGTGCCAAGGGATGAACTGTGGTACTGCATGAAGAAGTCAGGAGTGGCAGAGAAGTAGCTGGTGCAGAATATCTATGAGAACAGGGAGAGTAGTGAGGTGTGTGGTAGGAGTGACAGATGGGTTCAAGGTAGGAGTGGAATTACATCAGGGATCTGCTCTGAGCCCCTTCTTGTTTGCAGTGGTGATGGACAGGTTAACAGAGGAGGTCAGGCAGGAGTCTCCATGGACTATGATGTCTGCTGACGACACTGTAATCTGTAGTCAGAGTAGGGAGCAGGTAGAAGAGAGCTGGAAGAGGTGGAGGTATGCTCTGGAGAAAGGAAGATTGAAAGTCTTTGAAAGACAGAATACATTTGTGTGAATGAGAGGGAGGTAGGTGGAAAGGTAAAGTTACAAAGAGTTGAGGCCTGGTATAATGTATAGTTTGGAGACAGTGGTGCTAGCAAAAAGACAGGAGGCAGAGCTAGAGGTGGAGTTGAAGATGCTAAGATTTTCACTTTGAGTGACCAGAATGGACAAGATTAGAATGAATATATCAGAAGGACAGAGATTGGGCAAAGGATGTTGAATATGGGGCTGCCAGGCAGGAGGAAAAGAGGAAGACCACAGAGAAGATTAATGGCTGTAGTGAAAGAGGACATCCAGAAGGTTGGTGTGACAGAGGAGAATGCTAGGGATAGGGTGAGATGGAGGCAGATGATGGGCTGTAGCAACTGCTAAAGGGAGCAACTGAAAGAAGAAGTTAAAAAGAACTTATAAGATAGCAAGCAGGGTGGAGGTAGTGTAACTTATAAGACTATGAACTTGGAGACTGTGTTTTGTCCCCTGTTTCAACCACTGTTTTCACTGTTTGTTTTCACTTTGTTTACTTTTGCTTTCGCCAACATCTGATTAGGTTTAACTACCAGTACTATTGTTTGGTTAGATTTAGGAAAAGATTATAGTGTGAGCTATAAAAAAAACAAAAACAAAAACAAAAACAAAAAACAATTTTGTTTTTATATAAATAGGCTTGCTGATAAGCAATGAAACCCTTATCACAAAACATCATTTGGTAACAAATTTTGAACAAATTAATATAGTATATAAAATGTTATGTTAAGCAGTATCATTTAAATGCAGTTGTTCTAGTCTCTTATCAGCTGTGATAGAACACATAATAAAAGCTACTTTCAGTTGCTCCCTCATTCACAAGGGGTCACCACAACTTGTAGCTCTAAATGTTTGATTAAGCAGATTTTTATGCCGGATGTCCTTCATGACACAACCCCAAAGGGATGGTCTCTCCTCCCAGGATCGAACCAGGGATCATTCGCTTTAATAGTAAATCATGTATTAAACAGTAGTCAAAGCTGTTAGTATTGTGGTAAATATATATCTGTATCAAACTTGCTTATAAGTTACTGAACAACAAAAAAAAAAAAAAAAAACTGAAACAAATTCTTTGAGATACTTTCGGTTACATTGGAAAGATGGAACATTTGTGTTATTGGTAAATAAATCAAAATTGAGAAAATGCTCAGTACTTGGACATCTTGGTGTCTCTGCATGTGTGCTATCCTCAGTTTATTGAATTTCTCAGTGGGAGCATCATGTTATCAGCGTCTGTTTCTTACAGATTACTTTTAATTATCATGTTCTGAGCTCAGCATCCAATGGAGAACTTAATCAAGCACAGGAAGAAAAACCGCCAGCCATATGTCTCTGTGTTGACACAATTTATGATAATATTCTTGTAGAAATATAAATGGTGTTTCTTTAGTTGCAAATTAATTAAAGGATAACTCTTAATAGTCACATGTATTAATTATAAATAACAGAGTTTTTGTAGTGTCTCAGTACTTTACAATAATAATAATGTTACATGGAACACCCATATTACACACTTTAGTGAATTTATCTTATAATGAGCACACTGTATAAGAGGGGTCATTATTGAACTTTATGTCAAAATATTTGGAGTAGTACTGACTAATACTGGGGGCACTCTCTTTAACTGTGTTTTAGTTATATCACTGCAAAAACTACAGGTATTAATTCAGTATGACTCGCATGTGAATGTTTAAGAATAATACAGCGTATGTTTGTGTATTGAAACACCACCATCTAGTGAAAATTTAATCAAACTGCATGATACTTTATTTTCCATTTTCACAATGTAAACTGCAGTATTTATTTTACATAGCATCTTTTGTCATTGCACAACCATAAGGACCCGCCAAGGCACACATTGTATGCATATGTGTATGTATGTGGCATATTAAAAACATGGTATGTATACCTCTGCATTGGTGTGGGTGTAGTTGCAGTTGAACGGGTGGAAATTCATTGACTTTGCAGCCACACATGCACGCTGCCACCAAATGGCCTAATCTCTGGACCTGACAGGGTGGATTATTTTGGCTCCACAGCCACAACACCAAACTAAACCATGTCTGCAGTTCCTTTGTTGGGGCCTCATCCCGGAAACACTTTGTGCACACTCAGGCTTAGTGCATGTTTCTGATTAATGAGTAAGCTTGCATGGCTGACAAATTTTTGTAAAAGTGCAAATATGGCATGGCACACCTAGCAGATTTGTTACAATTAACAGAATAAAAGCTGGTTTTGAAATTGAATTAACTTCAATTTTGTTCTTGTTTGAAAGGTTATGGTCAACATATTTGGTCATGTATACTTTGTACAATTCATACGTGCAAAACTCCAAGTAACAAGACTCTGATCTGGCATGCTCACATAATGTGTAAGTGCCATTTATTGAATAAATTAAAACTTTTTTTGACTGATCTGTGGAGATCAAAGAAAGATCAGCAGCAGTTCTTTCAGCTATGAACTGAACAATGATGACATTTTTAGAATCGGTAAGGATCACTACATGTGGAAAGCAGATATTAAAATCACATCGATGAACATAGGAGTTGTATATATCTTTATCTTTAGCTGAGGTTGTGCAAATTGGTAGTAAATATTTTAGTGGCACAGGCTGAGCTAACCTGGGACACTTAGTTATACAACATGCAGGCCCAATGTTCTGTGTTGCGATACAGTTCACACTAATAAAGGATATGCCCATGTGCACAAGTGTTACTCTAGAGCCTGACAGATAATCTATAAACTGTGGGTACACACAAATTGCTCTGACACCCTGTTTTGCTGCATGCTCAGATTTCTCCTTTTGCTAGCGCCTTTGGAAAAGGCTTTAAAAATACATAACTCATAACAATAAATATATTATAAGGTAATATATCAGCACGGGCAATGCTATGTTCAGTAGACGACTATGATTTACTAATTTCCTTGGTACTGAGCTGTTTGAATGTGTCTTAATGTACATAACTTATATTATATTAAGAAACAGATTATTAAACCTGTATTTTACTATTATTTTATTATACACAGCATACGTATGGGTGTCAGTTATGGAAATATTGCTGAGACTAGGTTTGTCCTCGAGCAGAAATAATATTTCAGGAGATACAGGCGAAAAGTATAAAATATAGATACATTTATTACAGAGAAATCAAGGAGAAGAGAGCTTATCCCATAGGTTACAGTGGGTGTGAAGTTTAACCTCCAAATAGGAAGAAACACAGTGGCCTTCTACACTATTGACATGCAGCTAGTCTCTCCTTAAAGCCTTTTGTAGATGCAAAATAGAAAAAGTTGGGTCTAACAAAATAGAGGGGTCAACTCCAAAAACTCTAACAGTTGAGACAAATTATATATGTTGAAAACTAATGAATGGAAATAAATGCAAACAGCTACATTCCAGTGTGTTTAAATCCTTACTGTACTGAACTGGCTGACATAAAGTTAAATGTTGCAGACTGGGTTCCATAAAATTGTCTTTTTTTTGCATTCCAATCTGACAGTAGCAGTAAAGCATATATGCAATAATGCATAATGAAGGGTCTTTACCATGCAGGTGAGTTAAGGCAAAGTGGGAATAAGGGCTGATATCCCTACTGATTGTATTA
Organism: Heterochromis multidens; assembly: GCA_015108495.1. Classification (NCBI taxonomy): domain Eukaryota; kingdom Metazoa; phylum Chordata; class Actinopteri; order Cichliformes; family Cichlidae; genus Heterochromis; species Heterochromis multidens. The sequence continues at coordinate 5,749 of VUQS01026970.1, read as the reverse complement.
TTTTCTTATCATATTATACTTGCGAAGGTGGCTTGATAAATGTTACTTGCCACATACTGTGCTCAGTCATTCACTCTTTTTAAACTGGTGAGAATTATCAGGTAACATACCATAAAGAAGTACTATTATGTTTACCAGCAGCATAAGAGTTCTAAAACAGACTACCTGAGTGCAACTTTCACTTTCATGTGATTTTTTTTTTTTTTTTTTTTTTTTAACTGGCTTTTTTTTTTATAGCCTGTTTTTTTTT
>VUQS01026955.1:17725-35666 GCA_015108495.1 Heterochromis multidens | reverse complement strand
GTAAGGATTCATGTTCTTAGTCTCTGTTATTACCTTTGCTCTTTAGTTCTCCTGGTTCCCTGTCTCATCGCCATGTCTGGTGTTCAGTGTCTCTAGCTCTTGCTCTCTCGCCCTCTTGCTCAGTCTCTGTCTCTCGCTCCCTGTGTTCAGTTCACGTGTCCCGTCAGTGTCATTGTGTTCAGGTATGTGTCCCAGGTGTGTCCACTCTGCCCTTATTTCCTCTGTGTATTTAGTGTCTCTGTTTGCCTTCGTTCCCTGTCGCTGTCTCCCTCATTGTGTGTGTTTTCATCCCGTCTTGTCAGGTCCTTTTTCGTCATTATTTTCCAGTTAGTCAGTTTAGTCGTCTCCCTTGCTGTTTCAGCCTTTTGTTATTTTTGAACCTTTGTTTTGTATCGCGTTTTTCCCAGCACCAATAAAGCTGTGGTTTTTAGTTTATCTCCTGTCTGTTGAGTCCTGCGTTTGGGTCCGCCTTCTCTGCCACACACTTCCACTTTACATGACAAATTAAGCATATATGTAGATTGAAATACTACAGTATTACAGTACCACTTTGACTGAACCTCTTAACAATGGGACATGCCATTCCTTAATTTAAAAAAAAAAAATTATGAAGCTGATTTCTTAAGTTTTCTTATCTTTTTCTTTTTTAAGTTTGTGAATAATTATGCATAAAAATGGAGTATTCACCCTGGTCACAGAACACTGGACCATCTCTTTATCCTCTTGAGGATATTTGAAGGTGCATGTGAGTCTGTGGGCATTTGACCACGTCCCTCACAGTGTCCTTTTTTCCGGGGTGCTTCGGGGGTAGGGGGTATCAGGACCATTGCTACAGGCTATTCTGTCCCTGCACAGCTGCAGTGAGAGCTTGGTTCACATTGTTTCTAGGTGCACCCAAGAGGTAGAGGGTGTCGGGTTCGGTGGTTCTGTTGGCTTCCCTGAGCAGTGACCTCCAGCTTTCACTGAGGCAGTTTGCAGCTGAGTGTGAAGCAGCTGGGATGAGAATTAGCACCTCCAAGTCTCAAGCTATGGTTCTGAGCTGGAGTGGAGCAGGGTTGGGAATGAGTTATTGCCCCAAGTGGAGGAGTTTAAGGATCTCAAGGTCTTGTTCAAGAGTAAGGGTATAAGGGAGTGGGAGATTGACAGAAAGATTGCTGCAGCAATCCTCGGGGCAGACCCAGGACATGTTGGAGAGATCAAGTCTCTTGACTGGCTTGGAAATGCCTTGGTTATTATTGGCCATTACTGCACCTTTTCCAAATCACTACAATTTTGTCCTTGGAATCTGCTGACATTTTCTTTACACCAAATCAGCCCTAAAACATCTTCTCTGCATCTGACCGCACAAAAAAAAAGATTATTACACTGTGTTCAGCCCTTTAGAGTGATTCAGTAATTGTATGTGCTTGCCTTGCAGCAACATGTTTCCAGCAAATCTGGTCCAGGCCACATTTCAGCAGGTATGACCCCTGGTAAAACAAACTGCACTTTCAAACACAACACGCCTTAGGTTTTGTAGGACTTCTTTTTAAGAACAACTCTTTCTGTTCCCTGGCAACAGTATCGAACAAGCAGTGAGTACATAGTGAAGCCCAGACCAACAGTGAGTCAGGCCCAGTCAGAGTCCAACACACGGCGGGTGCTCGTCTACGGTATTCAAGACGACAATGGAACTGACATCCAGAACTTTGCTCTTGACCTGACTCCACCCCCTGATGTTCTCATACGGACACGGGAAGGAACAAGTGATGGAATGAATGTCCTTGGAATTGTTATTTTTTCAGCCACCATGGGTAAAAACATGTATTATTATTACATGCATTATTCCTCAATGAGATTTGTTGAATACCTCTTGCCTGAAATTAAGCAATTTAAATGCTTTCATCCATCGTTATTTCAGAAGATTTTTTTGTTTTCACAGGTATTATGTTGGGAAGGATGGGGCCCAACGGCAGCGCGTTGGTGAACTTCTGCCAGAGCCTGAATGAGGCTGTCCTTAGGATTGTCGCCATTGTTATATGGTAATCCTAAAGCATTCTTTTATCTACTTGAAGAAGCTATGGATGATTCCTACTTTTACAAACAGTAAAGGATATGCATCAAGGCATTATTGCAAAAGTATATGCAACATATTTTCTGTACATAGAAATCATGGAACCAGTCTTCAGATAAACATCACCCTTGTAACCAATATAAGCCATTTTCTCACATGAACTCCATGGACATCAGCAGAATTAGGTTGAGACATTGTTACCCTTAGAGTTACCCCTTATCAGATGATAGAAAGTGAGAATGGGTCTGAGGCAGACTAATGTAAACACTGTTTGGTTTAGGCAAGGGTGCTGGACATGGACATGTGATGACAACTTACTGTTTTGAATTCACTGAACAGTTGAATGGTTGAATTCATAAAGGAAAGAAACATCTGTGGCTGTGATATAAGATTCATGCTTTTAAAACTATAGTACCCAGTTGTGGCTTACAAATCCCAAAATGTGAGGCAAAATGTGTGCTTTTCTTACACAGGAAATATCAGTCATTAAACACCCATTGTAATAGGGAGCTGGCAGGTCAGCCGTTTAGCCATCAGACTTAACTGTGTCAGACATTTAATTTCTTACATGTACACCTTTCAGATAATGTCTAGAAAAGTTCACTGTGAGTCAGGTACCACTTTCTATTGCAGTTTGGTAATAATGTGGTAATAGCAGGGTAATAACATGGAAACAAGACAGGAATAAAATGGAAATAGCAAGTTATTACCACTTAATTACCAAAGTAATATCCAAGTAATATCCCAGTAATTCATTTTCAGATAAACTGTTTTATTGGTAAAAGGCATAACACCTCTGTTTGATTAATGATTATAACATATACACAAATACAAATACAAACATGTTTTATCCTGGTCCTAGGTTTTTAATTGTAGGAGATTTTACTATAAAATGTAGGTTTGCATTTTGCAGCTCTGATTACTGGTTATTACACAGAAACTATTACACATGTTTCCATGTAATCACTAGACTTTGTGGCGTTTGCATTAATAGGTTATTAATATGGAATTAGACAGAAACAGGCAGTTTTATATTTTGCAACCCAGATACTACTGCACGTTTCCAGGTAATCGTCACACTTCTTAGAGTTTGTTATATTAATATGGAATCAGATAGAAACAGAAAGTTTAAAGCTCTAATTCCTGGTTATTACACAGAAACTACCACAGGTGTTTCCAGGTAATAAGAATAAGAATAAGAATAACTTTATTGATCCCAGAGAGAAATTCATTTGTCTGACAGCCCATCTGCTATTTGTATTGAAATTGTAAAGCCTGATGGCTGTGGGTGCGAATGATTTTCTGTATCTCTCCACAACATAAGCCACAACATTAAATATAGTATTTACACTGTTACCTTCAAACAATGAAGAATACTGGAGACACAAGGTAGGATTAATTCCAGCATTATAATGTGGTCCTTTATCCTAATATGTTAAAGCATCAAATAATATTATCTTATTATTATGAGGTTACTACCACAAGTCAGAATATATTCCATTTTATTGGAAGCAGGTTATCATATATTTACCAATATATTACTATGCTACTATTGGTTTTGCCTCGTAGGCATACGTTTGTTTCCATATTATTACCTCCAGTTTCTAGCCTGTTATTACCCAGTTACATAAAGTTCAATGTGATATTACTCAGCTATAACTACTGTTGATACAAGATGGTGCTAACTTGCTATGGCAATAGCAAGTTATTATCAAGTAATAACTTGCTATTTCCATATTATTACCTTCTTGTTTCCATCTTATTACCCCACTATTGACAGATTATTACGAGGTGTAATATCCTTACACATCGTAATCCAGTGTTTCCAACACATATCTTCACCTGTTCAAGCTGCCTAGGTATACTAGGATTTATGGGTATTCAGATATATTACAATTTATTTTTTCTTCAGTGCAAAAAGAAATACATGATTTAGTATCAGACTCACTCTTATTTTGAAAGCTCAATCACTAAAACCAACTTGCTCCATTCTTCTTGTCTAGTGTTTTGCAACAGACAGGCTGGCCTGATTGTCTTGGGTCTCAAGGACTGACAGTTGGATAGACTGCACACACATGCTCACATGCCCCCTAATCTAATTCTAAAAATAAATGACATTGATGTTTCTTACTCAGCGTAAAACTCTGCACTACCTTACCTCATCATAATCCAGGGCCTTGATCATCCTGATCAGACCCAAAAAGGAGGCTTTCTTCTCAGAATACCCTTTTTGCAATCCTTGCAGTATATGGTTTCTTTTCTCCCACCATTCCATAACAGGTTCACTTAGAACCTTGTCAACAACTCTAAGACTTATATAACTAACTTATATAAACTTATATATATATATATATACTTATATAAACTAACTTTACAGCCAGCTTGACCTTTTATTGTCCTCATCTCCTCAGGTACTTTCCATTTGGCATTGTTTTCCTGGTGGCCGGAAAGATCCTGGAGATGAGTGATCCCTCAGCCATGGGGAAGAAGCTGGGTTTCTATGCTGTTACTGTGGTGTTTGGTTTGGTGTTGCACGGCTTATTTATCCTGCCTGCCATGTACTTCTTCATCACCAAAAAGAGCCCCATTGTTTACATACGGGGAATCCTGCAAGCCCTGCTCATTGCACTGGCAACCTCCTCCAGGTAAAGAAACTTATTATAGAGAGAATGAATTCAATCATCTTAACTTGGTTTCATGTGTTACGAAAAGGAAACATCAGTAACTGATTTTATCCTCTCATTTGTGAGTCAAAATAAAACATCCCAAAGTCTTTTCTTTCTTTTTGCTGGAATATTACTGTGAAAAATCTCAAAGGGATGTTGGCTGATCAGAAAACATCTGGTGTGTGGGAAGAGAGGGGAAAGTAATAGAGCATTCCACTTTTCTTTAAACAGGCTCCACTGATGTTTGTGTGTCAGGTCTACATGTGTGCATGCTGTCAGATAATATTCTATAATACAAGCAGGCTTTATTTTGAATCTAAATGTACGTGTCAGTGTTTTTGCATTTATTTTGTCCAGCTGCATTGGCAGACATTGTGTTTTGCTGTGGTAGATCTGTGATTGGCTTCATTTTTAGCCCATGTGTATATGAATGAAAACAAGTGGCTGCCTGGAAGGTAGGAAAGCACTAAAGTGAAAACACAGCAGTATACTTTGGAAAATGCTACTTAGCAGTATGTGATTTGACATAAACTGCTTAAAAACCTCCAAAAGCACAGTCATGGTTTATTAATGTTGATATTTTAACAAATCATTCCTTGTAGCAGACTGGCAAAGGCTGGATGTGGTAAAATTGTCTTCCTTATGACTGACTTCAGAGGTCTTTGAGGCCAGACTTAGTGGCAGTAACTAGTCATCACATATGCATGTGTTTGCTATACTCAGATTAGTAAAAAGCATCTGCTCCATGCTGTGCTGTAAAACATTATTAGCTCTTATTCTTAGTCAGCATGAATGAACAGATTCCATTTGTTTGCACGCATGCCTGGGAAAAATTAGAAGGTTTCATAATCGTTTTTTTATTCACTGTCCTCTCTGTCTTTTTCCTTGTTTTCCTCAGCTCAGCAACTTTGCCTATAACCTTCAAGTGCCTCTTAGAGAACAACCACATTGACCGTCGTATCATCCGTTTTGTGCTACCCGTGGGCGCAACCATCAATATGGATGGCACCGCTCTCTATGAGGCTGTGGCAGCAATATTCATCGCACAAGTTAATAATTATGAGCTGGACTTTGGTCAGATCATCACCATCAGGTCAGTAGACCTTGTTGCTGTATATGCCAGATAAGCTCATTCGCATGGTAACAATTTCATTGTGATTTTAAGGCAATGACAAGCAGATTAGCAAGAAACATTTACAGTATAGTTGTGGCACCAGTTTCAAAAGGCTTGACACATAAACACAGACTGAGAAAGTAAAGACTGAAGTGCCTTGGTGTAAACATTTCAAAGTTATCTTTTTTCGGACAAAGCCATATGAGTATCACTTAATATTTTAACTCATTCATACCTCCATCCAAGCCATCCAAATAATACCAATATATCAAAAAAGTTGACTGCATTACAGACTTGTCAAGCTTCATATCAGGCACAAAGCAGCTAACAACTGCTTCAAAGGTGTTCCCCTGGCAGTCCAGAAAATTAGTCCAGTCACATTAAATTCAAACTTGTACACCCAAGTCTTGTTTTTTAAAAGTCATTCAGATGTATGCTGTACAATCATTCCATACTAGAAAAAGAACAGTTCAAAGAAATCATTTAAAGCCCAAAATTATCATGACATTCATGCCAATGATGAGTGCATGTAAACATCTGACCACAACTGTACCTCTTCATAAGCACCCCTGCTGGCCAACTCCAAGAATATCTATGAAAAGACTTTGGTTAATGAAGGCTGCTTTCTAAATGTAACTGTTCTTGGTTGCTGGATAGTTATTAAACTGCAAGTTTTTACTACTAAAGCAATGTAACTTCATAGTCTAGACCATCCAAGTGCATATGTTTAAGGATCTCGCCTCATGAGGCTCCTGGCATTTTAATGAAACCATGGAGTCAAACACAATAAGAATAGGAAGCTTTAACAACAGGATATATCTTATTTCTATTCTACTAAAAGATCGTCACCTTCATTAAGCAATCCAGGAAATCAATCCTGGAATGAAAATAATTAAATAAATAAATATTGAAAGCAATTTGCTATGTAAGGTGAAAAAGTTCTGAAACTCAGCCCGGAGCTTTACCTCAATTAAATTTGACTGCTGTCCACTTCAGTGTCATCTTCTTATGTACCTCTGCTGTGTATTAATCACACTGGAAGTCCGATTCTGACTAGAGAGTTGCACTAACTCAAACTTCCACAGAGAGCAAGTATTAATTTCTATGTGAAACTGAACCACCTTTCATGTCAAGGATCATCACTGGTTTATCTTATTGTGCACCATGAATTTGTTCTGGAGGCTCAGATTGTCAGTGGGGAGATTTGCTGTAACACCATGTGGTTTCCTTAGGGAGAACATTCAGTACAAAACACCTAAATTGTGGTATGTACAATCGTGCACCTGCTCACAACACACTGAAGATGCAGGAGTGTTTGTTGCCATATCAACACAATCCATGCTCATCACCCGCCCTATGTCAGATTTGGCTCTCAGGGACTTCTTTTCCATTCACAAAATAAAATTCCAGTTGAAGAGTTTCAATTTTACACAGTTGTCAGCAGCAGAAACCTCTGTTTATAATGAAAAAATGTTAAACAGCCCAAACCAATGATCCACTCCTCTAGCAGAGAGCGGCTCAAGCACAGCAATGGATGCAGAGACACGTCAAAGAGTTTATCGTATTGATCATCTCAGAGACTAAAGCTTGAGAAAGAATATATTGATGACTGTCTTACTGTACCTGCTGGTGTGAATGGCAGCCAGACACAGACACACAGCTGAACTGAGAGGCTGTGACTTTTGAAGTGACTTTTTTAATCGATACTTTCAATGTACAGTAATCAATCAATCAATGTAATCTGCCGGCATATAATTAATGTAGAACTTAACCAAAATGGAAATGCTTGCTGTTGAACATTTGGCTTAACAATAGGCCACAATTCTAAATTCTGGGTGCAATGTGTGGAATAACTTTTAATAAATAACATACCAGGAAACTTAGAAGGTAGAAGGTAGAAGCATACTCTATAAAAAATAGAGAAACGGACAAAAAAATGTTTAGCTCCCATTCAACCACTGTTTATAAACTCCATTTCTATAAGGGGCACTGCCTCTGTTGGTGCTTAACATGCGGAGGGAGCTTGCTAGGAAAGAGAAGTGGAAAAATAAATCACAGAAAACACACAAGCACTGAGCACAGTTGGAAATAAATAAAATAATGAATAAATAACCTGCTGGCATTACTTGCTAGCAATAAAAGATTAAATAAACCCTTCCCCTGATACATTTTCTCAGATCAGTGTCTCCTCTCCCTGTAGACTCTGGTGGTGATAAGAAAAAAATGGAGAGTACTACAGTGAATCTTCAATCAGGCTCCCATGGTCTGGTTGACATAAATACTAATGGAGGATATTATCTTTTTGAGATTCTTCAGAAAGAGCAAACAAAAGTTGAAGCTTTTGAAAAATATCCTATTAGGAACATTTTTCTGTAATACTGTATTAGTGTGAGACAACTGTTTACAGAAGTTCATCATCATCACGATCATTACAGGAAAAAATAGCCAACCAGAAAACAAACATGGAAGATGACAATATGTAAAACCCACGACACTGCTTAGAGTTTATTGTTAAATTGTTTGCTGTTTCTTTTATCTCCTCTAACACTAACTGGATGATACAGATGTCCACCTTCCCTGACCCTGGTTCTGTGGATGCTTTCTTCTTGTTTAAAGAATCTTTGGGCATTTCTCATTTCTCTAGTTTGTGTCTCCTTATCTCCTCTGTCCACCATTCTCCTGCCTCTGACCTGGAAATCAGTCTCAGTACAGCAAAGGACATCTCAACTCCTAAAATGTATCTGGAGGACAGAGGAGAGAGGAGGCTTGCCGTAGGAGCTATAATCAAGGATGCACAGATGCATTCTTTGCTGAAGTGTGGAACATACAAACCATGGCTGGTGGAAGAATCTTTATTGTTCAAGGACCCAGACTTTCTTGTATTTTTTTAAAGTAGTCTTGAGCAAAGGTTCTCCAGGCTTTCTGAGGGTCTGTGAAAGATTTTCTTTGGACATTGGCTGCGTTTTCACTCATTTTCAGTCCACTACTTGTACTTTTCAGTATCCCAAAAAGTTGAATCTGTTCATCTGGACGTAGCGTTTTCAGTGGGAGAAACGTTTCGTCACCAGTTGGTGACGAAACGCATAAACAAATAAACCAATAAACCAGTCTCTGACTGAAGAAGTCACCAGTTGGTGACGAAACGTTTCTCCCACTGAAAACGCTACGTCCAGATGAACAGATTCAACTTTTTGGGATTCTTTTACCTGGATTATTGAGCATGCATCAAGAGACTTTTCAGTATCATTTTCAGAGGAATGTTGTTTTTTGTCTGTTTGTCTGTTTGTTTGTTAAGCCTCTTAACACTGGCCTATGCATGATTCAAGCATAAAAAAGCATCTAACTCAAGGGATGAACCAGTGTTGTTTCTACACATAACAGACAGCTTAGCAAAGAACCAATTTTAAATTGTATATTTAAGCACTTTTTTTACTAGCAGCCTGTCACAAAAACATAATTTGTTCCAGTTTATTTAGGTGACTCTATAAAAATAGAGTAAATAAAAAAGATAACACAGTTTGACAGGAATAAAATTGTATTTTTGAACCAACAAGGTGATTCCCAAAGAGCTATTAGCTGAAAACTTCATATATCTAAAAAAAGGCCGTCATTTGCCAGTTTATGCTTTTCTATATACAGTACATACATATATTAACTGTAGTTTGGACATAACAGTTTATCTCTCTGAAAAAGAGCCACGTGGCCTCAATAAACCAGCATACTGTATCCCTGTCACATGACTGGGCTTCTGACCCCAACTCCCATCTCATCATCTCTCACAGATTGTTGTGTAGTGAGTGGTGGGATCATCTCATCATCAAACTCTGGAGCTGCACCAGATATCTGATGTACCAACATGCATTTTTCCATCAGCTAAGCTCATTTCACATTGAATAAGAGGCTTCTCAATTAGACAGTTGCCTTAGAGACATTATTAACATTATAGTGTACTCTTGGGGCTGGGCTCACCTTGAGATTTAATCCAAAAAACAAATTAGACAAGTAGACAAGAAGAGTCTTCATTAAGTTACTCTAAAATGTTTGTGTTCAGCACAAAATAAACACAATAAATTCTCAGAGAACAAAAATTGATGGAAAAATGAATTAGAGCTAACCACATAGGGGAACAAACAGTCAATAAAAGTATGTGAGAACATCAGGACTAAGAGGAGATTTAATTTATATTAAAAGTTAAGAATCAGTTGATGTCATGGACCAATCCCTCTGTCGCAGAGTCGTCTTTTCGTCTTTCAGCTGCTCCCTTTAGTGGTCTCTACAGTGGATGATCTGCCTTCATCTCACCCTATCCCTAGCATCATCTTCTGTAACATCAACCCTGCATATTCTCCTTCACTACACCCATGAACCATCAGAGTCACAGAGTCTGGTTGGCATAAATACGAATTGAGAATATTCTTTTTCACTTTGGGGCTTATTTGGGCAAAGACGAAGTCTTTAAAGGAGAACTTTTCTGCTTTTACTTATTTTCTGTCACATATGTACTGTTTCAGCAGTAGTGTCTGTCTCTTCATTTGTTACATTAAATCCAGTTTATATTTGACATCAGGTTTCTGTCTTTAATTGACCTGACCTCCCATCTCTCTACCAGCATCACCGCTACTGCAGCCAGCATTGGTGCAGCGGGGATACCACAAGCTGGACTGGTCACCATGGTGATAGTGTTAACATCCGTTGGGCTGCCAACTGACGACATCACTCTCATCATTGCAGTAGACTGGGCACTGTAAGTTGCATGTCACTTCTAAAATTTCCTAAGGACTGACTCAGTTTAATTTGCTCCAAATCATAATACCCTCTCTCTCAAATGTCTTCTACCTGTACAGAGACAGATTTCGCACTATGGTCAATGTAATGGGGGACGCTTTGGCCACAGGCATCATGGCACACATCTGCAGAAAAGACTTCATGAAAGAGGGAGATGGGGTGAGTTTTATGGTTCAGTCCTAAAAAAAAGTTGACAAAATGGCATATGACTCAAAGGACTTGGGCAATTATGATGACTGATCCCATAGTGTGCTGAGTACTACTTCCTGAGGCTGAAAACCTTATTAGTTGTTCTGTTTCACTGATTGTTAGAGCTTTGGCTAAGTAGTAGACATTTAGAAGAATTGAAACAATTTTAGGTTTAGCAATGCTGTACCTTTCCAAAACAGATAGGGCACTATACAAAATAATTTGCAAATCCTTTAAACCCCAATTAGAACCCCAATTCCAAGGATGTTGGGATACTGTGTAAAATGTAAATAAACAGAATGCTATGATTTGCAAATCTCATAAACCCAAATTTGGCTTATTATCAGTGCTCACTTCAAAAGCCTGCATCTCTGATGGTATGGGGGTGCATTAGTTCCTATGGAATTGGCAGCTTGCACATCTGAAAAGGCACCATCAGTGCTGAAAGGTATGTAAAGGTTTTAGAGCAGCATATGCTTCCATCCAGACGTCTATTTCAGGTGCTGGACTGTTCTGCCTGCAGTCCAGACCTTTCGCCAGTTGAAAACATTTGGCGCATCATTTTTTGGAATTGGGGTTGTAATTGAATAGTATAAAACTACAAAGACAAATGTTAAATTTTTTTTTTTTTCTTGGAAAACAACCTACCACTAACTGGCAGGGCTTCAGCAAATGCACAGCAGTGGTTGTTACCTCACAGAAAAAGTGTTTGGGGTTTGAATCCAGTAGCTAGCTGCGGCCTTTCTGTGTGGAGTCTGCATGTTCTCCTTGTGCCTGCATAGGTTGCTTCCTGGTAATCTAGTTTCCTCTCACAGTCTAAAGACATGCATTTTGGTGATTGTAAAATGGCTGTAGGTATGAAAGTGAGCATGAATGGTTGTCTGTCTCCCTGTGTTAGCCCCATAAGTGACAGATGCTCTGTCCAGGATGCGCCCTGCCTCTCGCCCTGTGACAGCTTCAGCCACCTTTGACCCTGATTTGGATAAGCAATTTAGAAAATAGATAAAGTAATTCAGTTTTGACATTTGTTATGCTGTCTTTGTGATATTTAACCTAAACTGGGTTAACGTGATTTCCAAAACAAAGAGCACCTTCTGAGTAATCAAGATTTTTTTTAATAGTCCCACATATTATCCAATCTCCAGGTGCCCTTGATCTGTGAGACCAAAACAGCAATGAGCACCCCACCTGTGATGACCTGCCACAACAACAATGGCAACTGCCGACCCCCTCCTTCAGGGGTCAAACATGAGTTCATCCCTCCTGAAGTGGCCCAACTCATACAGCTGGAGGAGGGCATTCGGCCGCTTTCAGACAGGAAGAAACCTCCGATTCCTCCGAGGCATCTGAAGAAGAGCAAAGAACAATGCACTATTGATATGAATGGCCTTGAGACCAACGTATAGCCTCCTCTTGGAGTTTGACAGGCTGTCTATAAGTTTTGCTGAAAGGAGCGCTGCAGCAAAGGACACCCTTACAGGCAGAAGGACAATACAGCTGAGCTCACCTTCATCTTTCAGCTTATTGGTTCCAAAAAACATTTTAAAGCAAAACAGTTGAATAAGACTGAAGAATAGCCCATTTACAGTGGAATTTATGGCACCACAAGGACAACAGTAAGATTTCTTTAATAAAATTTGTTCTTGGTCCTCCACCTGTTAGTATCAATTAAATCAATTAAATGATTTTTATTTGATATATACATTTTTTATGATTTTTTTGACAATGGGTTTTTCTTATGTTTTGTACTGCTGTATGAGACAGGATGTCTGCTCGGAGCTAAATGATTAGGAGGCAAAGTGAAATGCACACATTATTTAAGTTTGCCTTAACAAAGTTGGTGGTGCTAGGCTGACGGTTATTATGGGGAAAGAGGAAGTTAAGTGAACTGAATTTGTACCTACCCCTGTAGTGATGCTATAACTTTGATATGTGTTTAAAACAGAGATTTGAATGGTTTTATGTATTTGAACAGCCTCAGGATCACTTGATTTAATTAAGCTTTTTGGCATATGAACAGCCTCAAAACATCCACTGGTAATTTAATTAAATGCCTGTCGGTTGACTTGATGTCAAACAGGAGTCGGCACATTTCAATAAAACATTAAGTTACTCTCTAGCTTTTCCATTTTTGCTATATTAGTTAGTTATTTTTTTCCATTGATGCAGTGAGCCAGTAAAGGACTGGGGGATCTTGCTCTTGTCGATACCCAACCTAAATGATTTCACCGTAGCCCAACTCCAGTAGAAGCAATTAAGGAAAAACTACATGTCTTGGTCCTTATGTATCCTGAAATTAAGCTATATTAAGGACTTCAGCAATCAGATTTGGCCAGCTAATCCTACAATTAATTTAATCCTTCTATAACATATGTGTCAAATCTTCCTTCTTTGTAAAGTTACCCATGCAAGTGTTGTTAAAATAACATTAAAGAATTTCAATTCCAAAAGAGCAAAAATGCCATATTAGGTCTTAGTCACACAGGCCATGAGACTGATCAGTGACCCCCTGGCAACCACTGGTTGTGGACTGCTTTTTTGAAGCCTCAGGTTTGACATTGTGGTTGTTGCCATCTTGGTTTTTCAGAAAAAACTGACACCCGAGGTGCTGACCTGCCTAGGGACCTGATAGACTCACTCAAAGGGTAGCCCAAACCTAACGCATACTGTGCTTTATTGTTCATTTTGCCCCAAGTGGGAACATATTTTACAAAATGAACACAAAGAAGACTTACACTCATTTGGAAAATGTTTACTTGGGTCATATATCAAATCAGAATTAAGGTCATTTCACAGATGTCTATCCAGTCATACTTCATTTAGCAACCAGAGGGGTGGCCCCCTGCAGGCCATTAAAAAGAATGCAAGTTTAAGGCACATCTGCAGAAAAAGCTGTATGCTTTTTATGAACTTACCTTTACAGTTTTGCCACTCCAGAAAGAGAATGTCCATCATGATCCACAGTTATTATTATTATTAAAAACAACCAGTTTTCTTACTGTACATTTCACTTTTGTCACATCAAGGCTGAAATGTACGTTTTCATGTGTTTTGTCATTTCACTAACCATTTTTTCTCAGCTCCTTACACAGCAAATGTCAGAGATTTCAGAGCACTTCTAAACACACAAAAGACTGTATTTTTCTCCGGCTTATTTTTATGATATTTAACAGATCTTCTGTAGCTCCATATCAGAGCAGTGACACTGCCCTGTGTGGGAGAAGCTGCAGAAATAATGAACAGATGTTCTTCTGAATGTTAGTAAACACACAGTCTTTTTCAGCCTTTTCAAATAATTTATTGCTGTGTTTTTTGAGTTTTTTGACCGTATATGTGTGACAATAACATGCTCCAGTAGCTGAAAATGAAACTGCATTCATAGCAATAAAGTGAGATTTTATAGTACTGAAATATTTGTCTCTTTTGAAAACATAGATGGACTGAAGGGGGAGCAGAAGCAGCATGGGTTGAAGCTTTGGTCATGTTGATTTCTTTACAATATTTAATTCACAAGTAGATGTTGAAATCATAACAGAAAACAAAAAATACCTTATTTTACCTTACCTACTTATGTCATTAAACCAACTCACTGGCTGCATTTTGATGTCACTTTTTATTAAACACTGAATGCTAAAACAGTACAATTTATCCAAACAGTTAAGTAATGGTAGAAAAAGAAAAAATTCTAATTAATACTGCTGTTCTTAATTAATCTTGTTCTTAACCACAGTAAGGATTAAATGAGGATTTTTCTTCTTAAAGTTTCAGTCATTATAATTTCAGTTTACTTATTTTTGGTTTAACAACATAAAGGCAAGATGTCTATTCACAATGGACATATATTAACAATTAGTGGCAGCACACATGCAGAATCTATCACCAGAGCCAATCTACCAAGATCCTGTTCACTTAACATTACTGCCATTGTACTGAAACTGGCTGTAATTCACCTAAACTGAGCTCTTGAGATAATCCTGAATGAAAGGGAGTGAATGGAGCCTAACAGCTAAAATAGTAAATTAATTTTTGCAAATAAAATATCAAATTTATGTCTTATTTTTTATGAATAAGACTTTTTTATGAGCTGCTGCTAATGTATGCTGATTTGTGAGGACAGATTTGTCAGATTCTGAATGGACTTCCTCTCGCCTCCCTTTATTGCACCCCATTTCTAAAAGATAACTACAATAGAAAAGGTATGATCCATATGTTTTGGACAATAACATTGGATCTGACTGCTATTGCCTTCTGCATGTTTCAAAAAGCGACCTTTTTTCAAACAGCAGAGACACGACTTGACTGCAGACCACATCTTTCTTCATGGTATGTACAAAGTCAGTTATAAAGTTTTAAATGTTAACTGGGATGTTGTTCTTTTTCTGTGTTGCAAAGTAATATCCGTAAAGACTACTCTCACACTTAGAATGTCTTCTAAAGCTGTGTGAGACAATATTGATTTTAAAACGTGTGGCTGTTACTTTATCATGTGATTGGCATACTTAATTTTTTATTTGTAGTTGCCTAAGTGTTAATAGATTAAAATTGTCTGTGTTTTTATGTAAAGCTTGTGGTTTGTAAGGGAACAAATCACTGTAATCGAATTAACTGGATTTCAAAATCTAGACATTAAAAGCTGACAACATTAAGTGAAGGGCACACACTGAAATGTTTCTTACAAATAAAAACTATTACATGAATAATTCCTGACTGTCATTTTTTAGTATATAAAAAATGTTGATCATTGTTCTATTAATGCAAAAATGTTAATCAATATAAAACTGGCTTATGAGGTAATTTTCAACTCTGTAGTTATTTCTGATATCTTTCTGATTGCCAGTGCAATTTGGTGGTTGAAGTCTGGTCTTACAGTCTCGAGTGACTGCACTATCTACCAGTAGCTGGTTTTTTGCACCTCTGGTGTTTCTGCCAATTCCTTTCTGCGTCCCGCTCATGTATTGAACCATGTGCCTGTTCATCTATTCATCCACTATGATGCCTGACAGGAGCTTCCATGTTGTGCTGAGGGATACACCATTATAGTGGATTTTATCAATCAAACCATCAAGATGTGATTAAAGTGCACTTTTAATTCAGTTTTAATTCAAGGGCTTTACCAAAATGGGGGATTTTGTATAAAAATGTCCATAATTCCGAAAAATTTAAAGCAATACTTTTGGTAAAGCTTTTGAATTAAAGCTGAGGTAAAGCTGCACTTCAATCACATTTTGATTTTTTTATTGATAAAATCCATCCAAAAATGGTGCTGCACAGAGGCAAAATTACAAAAATTGTGTCATTGATAAGAACTTACAGACCAAACTGTATGCGTGTAATAGAAGCAACTGTTTGTGGTGATTAACGGTAGTGGCCGTCAGGTGGCTGCTGCTCAAAAGTTAATGCCAGCTGCCAGCCCAAATCAGCTGATGGCTCATCTGACACACTTCTACACATCCAACTGGCAAGTCATATAGGATGCTCTTTTTAAGCTGCTTTAGCCTGCCCAAGGTTCTGCATATCTGCAAGCTGCTTTGCAACCCTCATCCACCCCAGCTGCTCATTTCAAGCTGTATCTGACCTGATCAATATCACTGATGCCTTTTGTGTTCTGTCCCAGGGTCATGCTACTGGTCTGTATGCACATGGAAGGGGGGATGCCCCTAAAGGAAGTCATCCAACCAATTGGAAATTACTGCAAGTGAAAATGGCACCTTCTTTCACTACAGTGGTCATGACTTAAATATAAAGCTGGAGTCCGTTTACAGCACAATGCGTGGTAGTGGATGTGCTTATGTACTGGTTCCTGTGAACCTCTTGTGCATTGATATTTAGAGGTTCACTGTGGATTTTCTAACCTGTGTTTAACAGGTGGCTGTAATGTATACAGATAAATCAGAGGAGAAGGCAGCTGCTATTGTGAAAAAAACATGCTGGGGAAAATTCTTGGGAAAAACTTGTTTTGCAGATGTTTTATGAGGAAGTAAAAAATGTAGTCAACACATTTGCTAGACCTCAAAATGTGTTTTGGTTGTAAAATGGAATGTAAACTTTTGATTGTTTACCAGAAAACTTCACAGGGGGGCTTTAATTTGTATTCTCTCCCACATAGGCAGACTCCAACAGTAACAAAAGAAAGGAATTACAGAATGCAAATCCAGCGAATGACTAAAAAGCTGGCCACAAATCATATGAATAAATATGTTTGATATTATGATTTTAAGAATTGCAACTTTAAAGTTTTCCCAATGTTACTTTTGCTGCTATTCTTTTTTTCTCTACCATTATAAAAATGAATGCTTGAGATTTTTAAAATGTTTTAAATTAGATCTGCTAGGTAATTCCACACACTTCAATTACTTTTGTAAAAAAGTACATTTTACATTCAGAATAATGACATGAAATTGCAGCCTTTTTGGAGAGTACTTGTTGCCGGGTTTGATTCAACAGTTTCTGTGACTTTGTTGGTTTCAATGAGTCTTATGCTTGTGTTGGCACTTGTGTTGCATATTGTTTCACAGTGTTGTAAGTAAAATCACTTTTTTTAAGCCAGTGAGTCAAGTCAGGCATTTATGAAAGAACAGAGAAAGAGAAAGCAGAGAAAGACAAACACAGTGGGGGCAGAATTTTTCACTCTGCTTACATTCTTTGTATCAATTCAGAAACATTTACATTTCACATTAGATTTTGGCAATAAGTCTTTGAGAATAAGACAAACAATAAAATGATCAAAAACAAAAATTAAAGCTCAGATATAAAGATATGCAATAATAACCAGCCCAAAAAAATGGAAACATCAGTAACCTCATCCGGTTTCCTGCACCAGAAATGTGTGACGCTGCCACAACACAAAAATGGACCTGGGAAATTACATTCACAGGTACATTCCCATTTAAAAGCTCTTTCTGTCCTTGACACAATGCAGTCCAATGGTAGTTTGCTCAACTTATGTCTCCTCTTGCTCCTCCTCAATTTCCTCTTTGTTGAGGGGCAGGTCAGGGTTTCCTGCACCAGTGTCCAGCACCTGCAATTTGGACAGGTATTTGAAGGAACTCTCATCCACAGCGTCCACAGACAGGAGGTTAAACCTTATATTAAAAAAAAAAAAAAAAAAAAAAATTAATAAAAAAACCCCTGAGG
>VUQS01026955.1:2945-17705 GCA_015108495.1 Heterochromis multidens | reverse complement strand
ATCCACAGCGTCCACAGACAGGAGGTATAAACTTATATTAAAAAAAAAAAAAAAAAAGACAGTTGATCAAAGTACCCGTTTGATTACAAAGCTTTCAAAGGCTAAAAGCAAAAAAGATGGTTAACAGTGACATTTATAAAAATCTGTCCAGCTGAGCATTGGTCAGCTTCTCTCCTTTGGAGGATCAACATAGTGGGATCCATCTGCAGAGCATGTATGCTATATACAGCTGAACCCAGTCTCTTATTTTGACAACATCAAGCTCACAGGTGTTGACTGACTTTTATCTAAAGCTATGTCTAATGCAAATGGAATCAATTGCATCTATCATTGAAAATACTTGCATATGTCGTTCATGAAGTTTAAAAGTCAGATAACATGGAATTCACATATGATTAGTAGTAAATGCATACACATAAATCCTCCTTCCACTTTCCCCACAGCCACAAGCATTCCAGCAGCTCTAAATTGGCTCAGGCCAAAGGCTCCCAGCTGCAGAGGGATTTGGGTGGAAATTTTTAAAAAAAAAGAAATTTAAAAGACACAAAAAAAATGTGGCAGCAGCTGATACGAAAATGACGAGCCTGGAAGGGGTCAGGACTTGTAAACGCTGGCCATAAAGCAGCCAGCTTGAGGTCATATTGGAAATGAAATCGAACAAAAGCCATGAAAGCGCATGTCGGAAACCTTTTTCTTCTTGTCTGACCGCTGTTTCAGCTGCAGGGCTCATGGGTATTAGCCTGCACTCTGTGGAATAAACCAAAGTGGAAAAATTTGCTGAATGCACACAAGTTAGCAGAGATGGGGAGATTAGATACCACACTGCAGTACTCTACAAAATGAAAGCCAGTCAGAATGTTCAACACATAGCAAATTTTACTGATTAGTAACAAACCAGAGCACAGGGCATGTTTCTGAAAAGGGTTTACCTTTGTAAGATAAAACCTATTCAATTGGCTCTCAAAAATGTTTTGTTTTTTTTAATTAAAACCTTTAAATTAGCTTTAAGGTTTAAGATGTGAATTTGGCTTGATGTCTAAACCAAAATGGACCTGTGACAAAACTACCTAAAACTGATGTGCATATACTTCCAGTCAAGTCATAGTTTTTTTTTTTAACTATTTTTCAACCCACTGTGAATAAGAGAGCAGATGAAAGTAGCTCTCTTTTACATTGAAAAAGCATGAAAGCTTTGAATAAGACATTTTTTCATATGTAGGAAGCAAGAACGTGTTCTAAATTGTAGATTCTTCAAAGTAACTCCATACTTTTCATTCTCTCAACCAGCTTCATGAGGTTGTCTCCTGGAGATTTCCCAAAACTCACGGAGGAGTTCTCACATATGCTGAGCACTTGTTTGTTGCTTCTCTTTCATTCTGCTCTCCAGCTCATCTTAAACCATGTCATTGGTTGTGATCTGATGCAGCTTTATCGCTCTGTCTCTTGGTCAAACAGCCCTCTCAGAGCCTTGCTATGTGTGTTTTAGCTCATTGTTCTATTAAAAATCAAATGAGCGTTCCCACCAAGCTGAAACCAGATGGGATTTTCTGTCACTGCAGGATGTTGTGGTCAGTGTCATGAGCAAAGCCCCTGGCTCCATACTTTGTGCTGGGAACCACACATGTTGATAGTATCAGTTCTCTCTGTCTCATAAACATACTGCAGCTGGAGCCAAAAATCTCACATTTGGACTCATCAGATCAAAAGTCCAGTTTTCAGCATGAGAATTTCGCATAGTCTGCTCCAAACATTTCATGTTGAGATGTGTCTGCTGCATGAACTCTGGAAAGCTTTAATGTGGCCTCTAATCTCAGGAGCTTTTAAGTGCTGATTTTTAAGGCTGGTGACTCTAATAACACCAAAGTCATTTGATGTTGTTTTTGTGATTTAACTTGAAGAAACTTTCAAAGTTTGAAATTTTCCTGACTGGCTGACTTTCAGATCTTGATGATGAAGTGCATGGCCCATTCAACAGTGAAAACAGAATCACAACATGACCCTGTTCAATCTGATTAGACTCAGCAGAACTGGGCCAGTGTCTGAGTTTAAACTCATAATATTTGCATTGTTACTGTCACTGCTTTGGGATTAGTTTTCTTTTATATTTCAGTTTAACTGCTGTTATGTTTTAATCCTTGATTCTTGCATATTCATGCAAGTTTTACTTCCTCCCTTTGTAGGTTTATCCTCCTTTGTGACTGCCTGCCACGTTCTCATTGGTGTCACCTGTGTTGATTTTCTCTCACCTGTGTTCAATTAGCCAATCACTATTCCCAGTATATCTCTGCCAGATGTTAACACCTGTAGTTATGCTTCCCAGCATTTCTTGTATATGATGTTTTGCCATTTTTTTTTTTAAACAAAGTTTAAAACAAAGTTTAAAAACAGGTGGTTTTCTGTGTCCTGTATGTGGGTTCTCTCCTCCAATTAGTTACAAACCTTAATATAAAGTTTTTTTTTAGCTATGTTTGTAACTTCTAAGTTTAAAAAGGAAGACACACACAGGATGGTGCAATGATAACCAGTGTTTTGTAACATTACCTATAAAAGTAACCAGTTACAAAACAAGATTACTTCTGTCAAAAAGTAATCTGTTTTGAGTACTTTTGCGTAACCAAAAAGAAACACCCCTTTGCATTTAGCTTGTATGTGTTAGTTACAGAAGGTGTTTAGCCTATTGAACATTTATGAGTCTATTTTTTCTTTTCTTTTTTTTAACCCCATAGTGAGCTGATCTACTGCATTACATAACCAAGCTTGTTCATTTCTCCTTCAGAGCAACAGCTTTTAAACTAAAAGCTAGCTGTTGCAGTTTTAGAGCTGTAGGCATCATTTTCCTCCTCAAAGAGCCTTTCCACCAGTGATGTAGAGCTGCACTTGGCTTGCTTGTGCCTCCTCAGAATGTGAAGTAGAGTTAGCAGCTGATCGACACATCTTATCACCCCAGCACAAAAAAAAAAATCTAAAATACTTCCACAATGAAAAGGTGATCCTCTTGTCCATCACTCTGACCTTAACATGCAGCCTGACACAACCATAGGATTGGATACATTCTACTGTGAAGCAAGGAGTTGGAGGGGGACAGAAATATTGTGAATGCATCAGGGATTTTCATATTTTTATTTTGTTTTATTGCAGCAAAAGGAAGAGGAAAATGTGGTAAAAATGATTTTGGCGCTATAATAATGGATTTCTCATTTGAAAAAAGTAAAGTTTTCTTGGAATTGAACAATTAATTGTGTTTCATAGCGAACAAAAGCAATCTGAGTACTCTTTGAAGTTGGAGCTATCAGAGGACTCTTTCACCTGAAGAACCCTTAAAAGCAGTATTTTCAAGTCTGCAGTGAAGTCATTTGGGAAAATGTGAGCAGGCTTCAAATACAACCCGTCATTCCCATTTAAGAGCTCTTCTTTCATGAAGAAGGGCGGCTTCTTTCTGTATCACACAGAATGTATAATCTGATAGTCTGTGAAAAAATGCTCTCTTATTCATCATCTTTATAAAAAGGTGGATACAGTACATGCTACCAACAGCACCAGGCAAGGTTAAGAAATCCCTGCACCTGCCCAGGAAATAGCCTGTTACAGAACCCTCATGAAAGCACAAAAGTGTCATTTTTTTTTTTCGTTTCAGTATTTGTAACAAGATAAAGTGGATTATTTAGAGGCCATGTAGTGACCCGACAGCAGGTAGGTCTATCTATGTACGTCTGTCTGCTTTTATAACTCTCTTATGGTCCAGAAAAAGAGACATAAGGATGGTGTCAGACAGTGAGAAAGCAACTTAAAGCAAAAACATCTTTCTTTAACAGCTTTTGTTTTGACAAATGTTCAGTCTCTGAAAACTGTTTAGCCTGTGGGTGCTTTCTGCATGGGCTCAGAGATAATTAGGATGGCTTACCCAAAAACCCTAACAGGGCTGCCTTGCTAAGTATTGAGGTTTTGATCCATTGAAACTGCAACCCCAGGGGAAGTATCAATATATCACACATCTCACTCACTGCTACAGGACACTGACAATCTGATCAGAGCAGACCTGAGAAAGAAAGTTCAGAAATACTGATTACTCTCCAGATATGGAGGGTGTTTTGATTGCACAGACTGGTCCGTCTTTCGAGACTCAGATGAACTGACATGTATGGTGTATGAAGGCATATACAGTACATATACATATGAGGTGATCCACTCTATGGTAATTTCCTTGTATGTCAAGCCATGGTTCTTTAAGAAACTTCAATGAATTTTGAAAAGAAATCTGTTTTAGGAGGAAAGATAAAACCGCCTATGCAGTAATTAAGAAAAACATTGATGCCTCTGAAACTGAGAGGGAACATCTGGCATGAATTCAGTGGCAGGTGTACACACTATACAGTCATTGCATGGTATTCTCCTGAAGAACAGCTGGTAATTAATTTGATTCTTGATAATTCATGCTTTTATCTCAGATTTAATGATATTTCTTTCTGAAAAAATATCACATGCATGATGATGTTAAAAATTCTGATCTGTACCTCTGTTCTCAGTGTATGTGTTTTAGAAAGGCCAGTAAACAGAAAAAATGCATTACTGTGCAGAAAATATTAAGTGCAAATCTGATGTTGCTTTTCTTACATTTTGTAGGGTCATAGGGCATTTTGTCTTGCCAAGAACTACCTTTTATTTAGCTGTTTAGCATTGCTCTTGCACTGCTCCTAATCCTATCAAATCTTTCTGTTTTGGACTTTATCTGCAGTTGTTTTTATGTTGATTGGTATATTAATTAGAGATGTGCACAGCTAGATTATTAAACTCTGCTGCCCTCGCTAGTCAGCATAGAAATACTAGTCAGTAAATAATTCATATTTTATCAGAACTCAACAAATGTTAGCTCTTGGTGATAAGATGTTAGAGACCTGACAGACAGCAGCACCAGTCTCTCTGTAGCAGGAAGTTGTAAACAAGGGGGACAGCAAGACAGATGACAGCCATGTGAAGAAACATCGGTCTACAGTAATTTGTTCTAGAACACAGGTGTCAGACCTGCCAGAGGGTCTAATCCAGATGAGTGAATGGCTCTGCAAACTACAGCCAGTCATCAATTGCTCCATGTTTTATAACTCCATTATTATAAAATATTTTTACTGGTTCAGCCGACTTCAGATCAAATTGGGTTGCATGTGGCCCACGAACTAAAAAGAGTTTTTGACACCTAGAAAATGAACAGTTGTATGTAGGCTGCTAGAGTAAAGTGCCACTCGACTGGATCAATCTGTTACCACGTTCTGCACAAGTGCACAGACATTAACCTGTAACTCAGCAAACTAATCAGACACCATGTGTGTGCACTGTTGATGCAAAGTGACACATTTTAGCAGCATATAAGGTATGAGTTGGTTATCAATGAATGTGATTAACACTTTCACTTTCAAATGGCTCTTAAAAACAATTTTTGTACAAACAATGTTTAATCCAATCCATTAACCTGTGCTCAGTTTTTACTGTTAGAATAGTTGAGTAATCAGGTTTTTTAATTTTATTTTTTATGTTTGTTTTTATTATTTTCATTTTATTTTTTTACTTAATTTTTCTTATCGTTTTGTTTTGCTTTGCTTTTTACTAGAAGTTGGTTGTGTGTAGTGATTGCTGCATGCTGACTACATCTGCTCCACAAAGTGGAAAGTTGAAGTAGTGAATTTTAATCAGAGCAAAGCAGACTTTGCCAGGTTCCAAAATGACTTTGAATTGTGAATGTGATTTCTCATTTAATATAGTCAGGAATCTATACCTTCTCATTGCCCCTAAAATCAATCTGAGCTGAGTGTTTAAAGAAAAAAAAAAGTGTGTGGGTGAACTCTTAGTATCTGACTGCAGCAGTTCCTTCTAAGCTTGCAAAGCAGTATAAACAAAGCAATAACTTCTTCACAGTTGTTCTTCAGTTGCAGAGTATAATCATTTCCCCAGTGAAGATCAATACATATGGAAAAGAGACTTGTGTAAAGAGCCACCCAACAGATTTCACCAAAAGCCTGTCCCTTAACATGTATTGCAATAAAACAGCTTGTGCAAACAAGTGTTGATAAAGTTTAATTCATCCTGGAGGTTCTTGTACTGGGGCCACATTAGCAATAACAGGGCCATTTTAAAGGTTTGGGAGTGTGGAAGAGGCTGGCTAGTAAAACCGAGGCTAAAATGGATCTAGTACTGCTTCTTCAATTTTGGTATTTTAGAGCTGAAGTTTATCATCAATAGGACTCACTTTTCATTCTTTTTGATCTCTAATTTACTGTTTTGAGCAGGTGGAAGTAAATACATATTTTTGCTAAAACCATGCGATAAGGACAAGTGTGTGGTGTTGTGAAAGCCATGGTTATTCGTGTTGATTTTCTAGTTGGGGAGCATTTACTGGCTAAATTGGATTAAAGGGTTTAAAGCTGTCTATTTGGGTTGAAAATAAATCAGAGCATGACAAGTAGTAATTAGAGCTTGAATATATTGACTTCACTTGTGTGTCCCTTACCGGAGGAAGATGCCTTTGATATTTGGAGTGCCTTCAAAAGCTGAACCATGAACACTGGAGATGCGGTTATTTTGCAGGTAAAGGTACTCCAGAGACTCGGGCAGGTCAGCAGGGATGTGTGTCAGCTGGTTGCCAGACAGGTCCAGCGTCTAAAAATAAAAGATGCATAATTAATAACCAATCTACTGGAAAATTTTGTCTGATGTATGTAACCATTAGCCTGATTACACCGGAATAATTCACTTCAAGAATTACTTTCAAAATTCACATTGTAGGTTTCTGCCATTGCTGGCAGTGCTGTGGTACTGAATTATATTTTAAGGAAAGACTACAGGAAATGTATTGTCTGGTGTAAATCATGATAGAAAAATTGTGATACAACAACTTGTTTAGGAACATCAAATGGCTTTTGCCATTCCTTGGATTCTCCAATGGTGTTATGTCCCAGTAAATATTTCCACTTTTGTCAACATCTAGTCTTAGTTGAAAAACAGCTCCAAAATGAAGCTTAAGCTGACTTCTTAAACATATGTTGTATGGCTGCCTGTTTACAGCAGTTTAGTGACCAAATTAGTTTTGCTGTATTAACAAAAACAAAACAAAGGCATGTGCATTTCATTTTTTCATTGCAATAATGATTATTATGCATTGAAATAATGCCAACATCAATCCGTCATCAATTCAGTTTTCACCATTATATCGTAACCAGTTTTGATTCGAGCAATAATGTCGCTGTTTCAGCCATGTTTGCTGGGTTTATGTTCACATAATTGTGAAAGAAAACATTTCAAGCTTTTAACATCCACAGCACTATTGTCTGTCCAGTAGCCACTTTACTTGGTGTAAAAATCATAAGTCCTGAGTTTGCCCTATCCTGGACCATGCTGAGCCATAAATTACCATAAATTAGTGGAAGATCAGGGAAGAACCTAGTACAAAAGCTTCATAAAGTTCCTAAACATTCAGATTCATGCAGTGGACAACATCTTTGCCAAGCATTTATTTTTTGTGTCTCTCCCACTCGTGTCTTTTCCACTCACTGTGAGCACACTGAGCTCCATCCAAGCTCCCTGGTAGACTGAGTTCAGTTTCAGCTGGTTATCACTCAGGATCAGCTTTCGTAACTTCTCCATCTTTGTCAGTGTACCATCTGGTATAGAGTTGACCTGATTGTTCTTGATTTCCAGCACTTGCAGACTGCGAGGAAGACCCCTGGGCAGTGAGGTAAGGCTGTTCCCCGACATGTCCAGGGTTTCCAGCACACGCAGCTTCCTAAAAGCCTCGCGATGCATCTTGGAGCTGGTAAGCTTATTGTAGCTGAGGTTCAGCTCCGTCAGCGTGTACAACAAGGATAAGTCGTTGCGGCCAATTTCAGAAATAGAGTTGTGGAGCAGCATTAGGGTCTTTGCTCGCCGAGGCAAGCCTCTGGGAACACGCTCCAGCAAATTGTTGTGCATGTGGAGAGTATGCAGCTTTTTCAAGCCCTAGTGAAAGACAAATTTAAGATTCAAATGGGTGATCCACTGTTGCAAAATGTATACTACCATGCAGTTGTACAAATTACATCTTCCAATTTGTCCTTACAATTAAAACTGGGTATTTTATATTGTCCATATTTACCTGGAAGGCAGATGGGTGAATAGAACGGGAGCGAAGTTTGTTATTGTGGAGGAGCAGGTACTCAAGATTTCGGGCAGAAATTAGAGCATCTCCAGGGATACTGTGGATGGCGTTCTTCTCCAAGTGTAGCAGCACAAGACTGCGAGGGAGACCCTTTGGGACGACGCTCAGGTTGTTATTTGACAAATCCAAACACTCAAGGCTGCTGAGTTGGCTACGAGAAGAGAAAAGGAAGGATGTGATGTTGTCTTTGTTGAGTTTGCACTTAAATGGATGGTTTTTATATTTACACACTTGGCAATGGCATGATGTTAAAATCTGTTTATTGGTGAGCTTCATGAGTGAACATTTTTGTCCACCTGAAAGTCTCGTTGTCCATGCCCTCGTTGCTGAGAAGGTTGTTCTGAAGATATAATTCTCTGAGATTGGGCAAGTTGTCAAAAGCTCCTGCTGGGATTTTCTCCAGCTTGTTTCTCTGTAACAAAAGGATATTATCATAGTTAATGTGAGGCGCAATCGAAAACTTCTGCAACTTCACCCACTAAAATCAGAAATAATACCTGATTTAAATTTGGCCACTCTCTCCTGATAGGTAGTGCCTTTTGGCCACCTGCACCACTTCAAGTGTGGCTTTAATTTCACATAATTTCCCAAAAGTCCTGTTCTGACTACCTGTACTACAGATGCACTGAAATTGCATCTGCAATTTCACCATGTACCTCAAATGTGTGTGGAGAGCAAACATCAAGTTTGGTATTAAAATGACTTTTAAGTCAAAGATTGTCTGGTATTGAAAACTGGAGCTCTGGATAACGAAGAGTTCTGGCAGAAATTCTCCATCGAAAAGTCCACAGTGTCAAAGTTCAAAGGAGGCACATCAGGTCAGGAGTGCAACCAGGATTATGCTCCTTGTTTTTTGTGACATTTACTAGATTGTGCACCATGAATTCCTCACCATCTGTTGTCTTTGTCTGATTTTGTCTCCTGCTATTTTGTCCTGAAATTCAAGTTGTTCAAGTTTTGACACATGGGAAAAAATGCCTGGAGCATCCAGTTATATATATAAATATAATATATTTATATAATATATTAAAGCGGTGCAGCGATGCCCAAGGTGACTGCCTACAGGCCATATTTAAAACAAGTAAGGTTTTTGCATTTTTATTTGCAGAGCTTTAGTTTATGATTACACCTGTACATTCATGAATGAAATAAACATCTTAGACCCTCTGCTCTCCAGCTATAATGTGGTGTTAGACCTTCAGATGAAGACGGTAAAGAGTCGGAGGCAGGTTCTTGGGAACAACCCTCAAGAAGTTGCTGGACATGGTTAGGATCTCCAGGTTGTCAGAAGCATTGAACATGTGTTCAGGAAGCCCTGCATCAGTCAGCTTGTTGTTATGGAGATACACAGACCTGGGAACCATGCCCATGAGACATGTGTTAACTGACTAACTCATGGAATCTGGGGTAAATTTACACAAACATGCACATTCGTACCTCAGTTTTGGCTTATGACCAAATGTATATGGAAAGATCCTTGTAAGCTGATTAGCAGCAAAATCAGCACTGACCAAAGAGGGGGGCAGGACCTTTGGTGCTAGGGTGAGCTGCAAGCACAAAAAAGCATGACAAGACATTATGTTGAGCATTTTTAGTTAAATTATCTAACAATATGGCTTGCTGTGAAGTCACTTGTATTATCAGACCATCCAAGAATATTGTGCTCCAGTTTTGGTGAGTATAATGCTAGTATTTTATTTGCATATTATTTATGTCTAATTGCAGCCCATCTCTGTGTAGTGCACCCATAAAGACTATATATGTGTTTGCTAACAAAGCTTGCTAGCATTAGCTGATAATCTGACCCTCCAAATATGGTCACTTCTAGAAACTAGAAAAATGTGTCTGTGGAATTAAGGAGGTTTTCGAAGTATTCTTTCCACCGCCCGACTATGTCCTCAGTTGAAGTCAGCAGCACCCCACCCACACTGTATACCATATGAGTAGAGCACTGCTTTCCTCTCCCAAGTCGCCTGATGGTTTGCCAGAATTGCTTCAAGGAAGAATGAAAGTCTTGTTCCATGGCCTCACCAAACTCCTCCCACACCCAAGTTTTTTCTTCAGCTACCGCCAGAGCCATGCTCCGGAACATGGTCCATTCTGACTCAATGTACCCAGCCTCCCTCAGAATGCGGTCTAAGTTCTGCCGGAGGTGACGATCTCAGGGACCGGGACCTCTGCCAGACGCTCCTAGCTCATTCTCACTAAACGTTTAGGTGTGCCAGGCCTGTCCAGCATCCTTCACCACAACCCGATCTAACTCACCACTCAACTCCTATCTTCACCTGAGTGTCCAGAACATACAGCCACAAATTTAATGATATGATTACAAAATCGATCATCAACCTGCGACCTACGGTGTCCTGGTGCCACGTGAACTTATGGACTCCCTTAAGTTTGAACATGGTATTCTTTGTGGACAAGCTTTGATTTGCACAGAAGTCCAATAACAGAACACCACTTGGTTTCAGATCAGGCAGGCCGTTCCTCCCAGTCATGCCCCTCCAGGTCTCACTGTTGTTACCCACATGAGTGTTGAAGGGCGACGGACTCACCAGGACCAATTTGCCTTGGGAGGTCCTACCAGGGGCAAAAGCCCCTGAAGACACTGGGATCATTGGGACACACAAACCCCTCCACCAAGGTGGCGATTTGTGGAGGGTTTGCCCCAAATTATTATGACAAAATAGCTAGAAAACTAAATGTTAATTAGCAGATTAGTGTGCTAACAAGAAAACACAATTAAGATAGTAATCATCATAGATCTTGCTAAATATTATATTACGCTTTGAACATTAAAGGATAATTTCAGTTTATTTCATTCTAAACTCTTTCCCATTCATGTTGCTATTGGAGCTCTATGGAGCTATAGCTACAACAAGTCCTACAAAACGATATACATACACTTTATATTGGGAGAACTAGAGCAATGTCCTGTAGCTTAAAAAAATATTTTTACATGAATCATATATACCATAGGTTATAACAAAACCTTAAAAAAAAGATATGGCAGATCTGAAAATGTTCATAGGCATAGTGTTTGGTCTAATGGGTTGTTCTGAAAGGTACAGTAATTATATTTAGTGGTACAAGGACTTGATGAATACTTATTTGCTTTGATGCAGCCACCCTGTCCTCTCCAAATATGTGGGTACTACTTGAGTAGAAGTGTTGCATGGCAAGCTGTTTTGCATGAAAGCAATGTTTTCCTCATTTCACTCATCCCCTGCTAAAAACTAGCACTACAATGTACACACTAAAAGGGAATTCAGAAATGAGAGAAGCATCGCTGAGATTAGATGTTCATTTGAAGCTCTCTCCTTTATAATGTGGTTTATGGATTAAAGTGGCACTGGTGTCTTTGAAGATTAGTGAGAACTTGAAAATCCTCTGTTCTTTCAGGATCCTGTATTGTGAGGGCACAAATAAATCCGTCCATCCTTTCCCTCTCATTCTCTGCATCTGAAATTTCAATAACATTTTAGCTCCAACCAGCTGGCACAGCCATACTGGAAGTGATCACAAGCATAAGCTTGTACAGAGTATATGAGAAGAGACTATCACCTCCCTTTGCCAGCTGACACTGTAAGTCAGAATACTAAATTGAGAGGAACATCTAAAGTCTTGGAGTATGACTCACCTTGTTATTTGCCAAGTATAAATAAGCCAGTTGTTCGAGCATCTCAAACCCTTCATCTTCAAGGCCTATTAAAAAAAGACAAGGATGTGTGAGACAGTGTTCTTGACTTCTACCCTTTAACAGAATAAAACATATTTACCACCATAGAAAGACTTCAAGACATAACACTCATCAATTTTGGTGTTGGTGTCATTGAGACAAGTCTTTGGGAGGATTTTAGAAGAGTACAGGTGGCATAAGTTGAAGGTTTATTGACCTCATGTCCCGTTTGGACCTTTGTGCTTTGCACTTTTTTGGTCTGGGTTCTGATACACACCAGTAACCCTTCTTTTTGAAAACTTACGATTTTGGAGAGACACCCCCTTTGAACTAATCCCATAACCTGGTGAGTACACCAGCGACTTTGACAAAATGGTGCTTCTTTTCGCCCTGAGAAATTGAGAACAACCTGTTGATTCTTGTGTTTCAGTGGGGCCCCCATATTGCTATTGGGCACTAATGTATGTTTATGAAGGCAGGAGGTCTATCCACAATTAAAATCATTTGAACCTGCTGAATTTTCTACCAGTTTGTAAGTGATTTAGTATTTATTTCTGCTAGAATTTTCTGATTTTCCATGGGCCACCCGTGACTGGTTCTTGTTGCATCTAGTGGCACACACTATTAAAAAGTAATCTGAGAAACATCCCTGAATACTAAGCCCACCAGTGCTTCCTCCAAAGTGATATAAATGTATTACTTTGATGAAGCACATCACCTTTTCCAGTGTATGATACTGCCTTTAATTTAGTGCAAGTTCATTCTGCAGTTCATACTGAGTGTTCTTGACATTTCTGACAATTACTTTTCTTTTTCTTGTTGAGGGTGCAATAATTAAAGGAAGTAGATATGACGACCTTTTTCAAACTTAACTGAAATCGTTATATGGCTTAAAAAAAAATTACAAAAAAATGAAAAATTATCAGCATACGATGAGGAAAGCTACATAACCCTTAAGTGGGAACATGTTTTGATGGAAACAGAAAACACTGTCAGATAGGTAGGTAATTTTACCACCTGGTATTTTGGATAAAATCTTTTCCATTGTGGCACTTTGGTCTTACATTTTTCCACAAAGGGCTCCATTATGGCAAATTTTTTTCATTCAGCCTTAGCAATAGAAACAGAATCCAGCTGCCACCACAGCTGGCTAGGAACACAACAACCCTTCAAGCTATCTGTTCATCTTAATAGCACCATGATCCAGAATAACAATAACCAACAGGTATGGAGTGAGACCAGAAAGCCCATCACAAGAGAAAACAGAGGCTAAGCCTGTAGGAGCAAACAGTGGTCGTTAGCTGGTATGATGATGTTTCGCCGTTTGACTTTGTTATTTTATTTTTTGGTTTCAGTTTTTAATGGCAGTGCAAAGCTACGACCGGGCAGTAGCCTGCTGCACTTGGTTTTGCAATGTTTTGTACTTATTGTTAACATTATTTAGTGAATAGAGAAAGAAAATTAGTCTTAGGGGAATATCAGAAAGCTTTTTTTCTGCAGATGACTCAGGGGTCTGTTGGTTTCTGTGTTTGCTTGACAGCAGCAGGAAGGCTGCTAGAGTATCAGAGTTACACTGTGAGAGAACAAAAACCTAACTTGGACTGTAGCTACATGACAGTTAAACAGTGTATTGTTAGGGGTGTCTAAATAACAGCAAGCACCACACCTCCACCTAGCTGACCTAATTGCATTTGCAGCTTACAAAGTTTCTTTAATGTTCTGCAGCTAATCACCAATCGATCCAGCATACTAACTGTAGCAGTGATTTTTTCACTATTAAATGAGAAGTAAAGATGCAGCACAAGACTTGTGTTAGTTTCTTTAGCACATTCAAGATAAGAAGCAGGCTTTAACAGGAAAAGGTAAACCATAATAGAGGCACTTTAAAACAAAACAGTATAAATTTTGCTGAACTGCAGTCAGTGTGCATACCAGTGCTAAAATGTAGAATCAAAGAAGTGAAGTAAATCTGCAGAATCAGTAACCTAAATCAGTGAAGTTAGGAACCATATCTGGCTTAAGTTTACTTGCGTTACCTAATATTAAGCTACTGATCACACCAGACAGCCTCTGGGGCTGAAAAATGAACAACAAAAAAGTGCCACAAATTCCACCCCCTTGAGGATGGCTCCAAAAGCAAGTAATTTCCCATAGATTCCCATTTTAAAATGCCCAACTTTTTGTGCTGTTGGTTCCTTTTGGAGCATTTTAATTTCATTTATCTGACAAATTATATGGCCTGCTTCACTTATGGTGAGTAAAGTTCCATTATTTTATCAGTCTCCTACTTACCACTGAGTAGAAAATGTGTGTGCAATGCACACAAACAGTTTGTAAATGCAGCTTGCCAACCAACCTTGCTAGGATTAGCTGATAACTTAGCATTCCATCCTATCGTGCTCCAAAACCTCAACATGAGAGTCTAAAACCAGTGGTTGGCATCCACCTTTAATACAGTCTGTGCTCAGACCATGTAAGACTCCTGCAGACATTAAACAGAGTGAAGTGGCAGTGAAGTTGTTTATGAATTAATTTTTCATTTCTAAGAACAAAAAAAGTTATTTTTCAAGTTTTATAGTCCCTGTAAAACAGTGAGCTTTTCCAACTTAGCAAAACTTCTTCTAGAGAGGGCTAAAACTTTTCCATCAAAGGAAGATTGATTCTTATGTATCCATCAATTGTCATTCATTTCATGGATGTGACTTTTGGCTGCAAGGACTAGTTGTTGGAGGAAATGAGCAAAACAACTGCATTTCCTCTGCTACATTCAGCTTTAAGATATTTAGTTAGTCAAATTATAGACACTTAACCCAGGGGCAGACTAGTTACTAATCAAAAATTGCTCCCAGTTGTCCAGACAGGTCAAGGCTCTCATTTTCTACAGAGTGAGTCAACACAGATC
>VUQS01026939.1:3663-16814 GCA_015108495.1 Heterochromis multidens | reverse complement strand
TCCGTTAGTCGAACCTCGGATGTAGGAGGAACAATGCGGTTTTCGTCCTGGTCGTGGAACACTGGACCAGCTCTTTACCCTCTTGAGGATATTTGAGGGTTCGTGGGAGTTTGCCCAACCAGTCTACATGTGTTTTGTGGAGTTGGAGAAGGCATTCGACCGCGTCCCTCAGAATATTCTTTGGGAGGTGCTTCAGGAGTATGGGGTGTCTGGCTCGTTGCTACGGGCCATTCAGTCCTTATACAACCATTGCAAGAGCCTGGTCTGCATTGCCGGCAATAAGTCGGACTCATTCTCGGTGGGTGTTGGACTCCGCCAGGGCTGCCCTTTGTCACCGATTCTGTTCATAATTTTTATGGATAGAATTTCTAGGCATAGCCAAGTGGCGGAGGGCTTCCAGTTTGGTAGACTCAGAATCTCATCTCTGCTTTCCGCGGATGACATGGTTCTATTGGCTTCATCAGTTGGTCGCCTCCAGCTCGCACTGGAGCTGTTCGCAGCCAAGTGTGAAACAGTGGGAATGAGAATTAGCATCTGCAAGTCTGAGGCCATGGTTCTCAGCCGGAAAAGGGTGGAGTGCCCACTCCGGGTCAGGGACAAGTCGCTGCCCCAAGTGGAGGAGTTTAAGTATGTCTGGGTTTTGTTCACGAGTGAGGGGAGCGGGAGATTGACAGATGGATTGGGGCTGTGGCTGCAGTGATGCGGAAGCTGTACCGGACCGTCGTGGTGAAGAGGGATCTGAGCATAAAAGCGAAGCTCTCGACTTACCAGTCGATCTACGTCCCTACCCTCACCTATGATCACGAGCTTTGGGTAGTGACTGAAAGAACGAGATTGCAGACACAAGCGGCGGAAACGAGCTCTCTCCAAAGGGTGGCTGGCCTCTCCCTTAGAGATAGGGTGAGGAGCTCAGCTATCCGGGAGGGGCTCAGAGTAGAGCTGCTACTCCTCCACATCGAAAGGAACCATTTGAGGCAAGTCTGAGGCCAGGAGGCATACTCCATTTTGTTTTATCTTTCAATGAAAAATTGACTAAAGCTACCAAACAAGTTAGTTTACAAGGAATTGTATGTTCTATTGTTCTGTTGTTGTTGTTTTATTTTAGTTATGCTGATTCATGAAGAATTGAAAAACATGTTTTACCACAGCCCTGGGCCTCCTTTTTTAATCATTCATACACTGAACGTATACTTACTGTGTGCTTGATTGTGGCCAAACACACAGCCAATTACATTTCTTCATGGGTCCCCCCCTTCTCTGTCAGTGAGGGATGTGAAATAGGAGATGTTGGTGGGTAAAATATAATTTAAAAAGTATTAAAAAGCTCAAATTATGTCGTGTAATATGTTTGTTCTGTAGCCTTCTCAGAAAAGGAAGATAAGAGTAGCTGATTGTTCAACAGTTGACAACTTACAAAGTCCTTCTCTGATACACTAAAGCTGCAACGCCATAAATTAATTCTGTCACGACCTCATGAGCACAGCATGTGGTGGAGTTCTGCTGCTGCCAAAGCTAAACTGGCGCATCCAAACAACAGCAAGTGTTTTCACCTTAAAGCTTCTCTGAATGTTTCCACATTTCTGCTGCCCTGCTGTCCAGATCTCTCTTAAAAAAAAGAGATTTTTAATCTCAGTGAGACTTTTACCTGGATAAATAAACAATATTTATATGTAGTATTTGACAATGCTGGGCTGGTTAATCATCATTGTCATGTATTCAGATAATACCAAGGCTGCAAGTTTCACTGTGGAATAGGCCAAGCAGAGAAAATGTGCTTTCAGCTGCCGGACTGTAAATAATGTTGATTGCAGATGTAGAGATGATTTTCAGTGAGAGAGACAGGAATCAGACTGCCATCTATTCTGAATGTTGGCTACAAAATACCACCCCCCTTTCTCTTGTCTGCTGCTCCAGAGAGGGTGATATTGTTGGCCAGCAGCTACAGCAATGGTTTTATTGCTGTAACAGCTGTGAAAACAGAGCAGTCGCTGAGACAGAGGCAACCACCTGGCACTTCAAGGAGTGTCCCCTTGGCACATTCACACAGTGCAACTAACAGCTATTTTACAAGGCCTCTGAGCATAGTTGCATTTTGTTCCCTTCACAAGATGACTTTCACCCAGACAGAGCAACTGAAATGTTTTGGTACACACTTTGGTACTTAATGCTAAATTGCTGAGGATTTCAGGGCCATCATCATATAAAGAGATCATCCTCAACCAATTTTTTTGGCATTGCTAAAAATGTTTTTATTATCCGATCCGACCTGTTAATTTAAAGGTTAAACAAGAACAGTGCCCACAGTTTGCTCACTGTGTGGCTGGCTTAGAAAAAAAAAAGCTATAATATTTACAGTTGCAAAATCTGATATCTTTGATTGCAAACAGTAAAATAAATACATGGATTGTGAAAGGGGTCATAGTTCATGACATTGACTTGGCATTTGTAATGCCACTTAGTGCTATTTAGGCATGTAGACACGCTCTAGATGACCTGCTGAAGTTAAACTGAGCATCAGAATTAGGAGCAAAGCTGATTTTAAGTGACTTTGAACATGGCATGGTTGTTGGTACCAGATGAGCTGGTCTGGCACCAACAGTAGATCAGAAACTGCTGATCTATATTTTTTATTTTTCAGAGAATCATCTGGAAAAGAGAAAAATCCAGCGAGTGGCAGTAGTCTGGTCAAAAATGCCTTGTTGATGCCGGAGGTCAAAGGAGAATGGCCAGACTGCTTCGAGCCGATAGGACGGCAACAGTAACTCAAATAACCACTCATTACACCCAAGGTATGCAGAAGAGCATCTCTGAACATACAAAGTGTTGACCCTTGAAACAGATGGGCTACAGCAGCAGAAGACCGCACTGGGGCCACTGCTGTCAGCTAACAACAGGAAGCTGAGGCTACATATATTGCACATGCTCACCAAAACTGGACAAGATTGGGAAAATGCTGTCTGGTCTGAGTCTCAATTTCTGCTCCCATCCCATCATTCAGATGGTAGGGTCAGAATTTGATGTAAACAACATGAAAGCATGGATCCATCCTGCCTTATATCAACAGTTCAGGCTGCTGTTGGTGGTGTAATGGTGTGGGAGATATTTTCTTAGCATACTTTGGGCCTCTTAGTACCAACTGAGGATCGTTTAAACACCACAGCCTACCTGAGTATTGTTGCTGTGGTCAAATCCCTATTTGACCACAGTGTACCCACTTTCTGATGGCTGCTTCCAGCAGGATAACAGCCCATGTGACAGAGCTCAGATCATGTCAAACTGGTTTCTTGAATATGACAATGAGTTCATTGTACTCAAATGGCCTCCATAGTCACCAGATCTCAATCCAGTAGAGCACCTGTGGGATGTGGTGTAACAGAAGAGTCACATCATGGTTGTGCAGCCAACAAATTTGCAGCAACTGTGTGATGCTATCTTTGTATTGAAGAATTAAGGCAGTTATGAAGGTAAAAGGGGTACAATCAGGTTTTGGCACGGTGTACTTCCAAGCAAACACCGTTAACCTACAACACTCCGTGCACAGCCAAATGTTGTTGTGCAACAGCAAGGATTGCACTTTAGAAGGCCAGATGGTGATACTGTTTCCATGTACAATAGTGGTCCAGTGAGACGCTGTCTTACCAAACAGGAATATTGTTCATATTACTGGAGTTAAGCAAGCGAATGCATGTGTCTTTTTAATCCAATAAAATTCATTCATACAAATAAAACTGACAGCTTGAATATAGTTATAAAGCAAATTCTCAAGATAAATGAGTCATAAAGGACTGAAATAATGCACTGCAGCCTGCATAGTTGTTATACTATAAGTCTCTCTTCTCTATCTCAACTGGCACAATTTGTAGTCACTCTGAAGCAAGCAAAAAAAAAAAAAACAGCAAGCGCAATGACTGCCTTTCTCACTGCTCCATTAGGAAAAGATTTGTCCTCCTAAGAGCCCTCAACTGTTGGTAATGGTGCTTGTGTGTTATCTTCAAGGCTGCCAGTGCTCCTCTGATTCCCTACAATTGTCAGATTGTCCTTCAATCAGACAGAAGCTCTTCAGTGCTGCTCCATATTTTTCTTTTGATCTTTTTTTTTGCCCACATTGGAGACTGTGGTGGCCAAGGGTGAAATAACTGTCACAATGGGGCAAATAGTGAAGAATGATTGTAAAATAGTTGTAAGAAACCCCGCAGGCGAATCTTATGTGGTAACTGGAAATTCTTGTCACATTTGTAATTTTGGAATGGTGTACTTAATAAAAACAAAAAAAAACAGTAACAGATGGACAAAAGATGCTTGTCTATATTTCCAAATTAAACTGCTCCAACTTTGTAATTTTGTCTCTTAAAATCCTGGCTGTCCATGGTGTACATCTGTGGAAGTGGAGCTGTGTTGCACAGTGTAGAGAGCTGCTGTTTGTAATTAAACAGTTTGGCATACATCTAATCAATTTTATAATATCAATAGAAAATAAGAGGTTTTCTTTCAGTCTGATTACTATCAGCTGCAGTGGATTATAACAGTCGTATCCAGTGATGAATGTGTCATTTGTGGTTTTAATGTGTGTTCATAACAAAATGATAACAGAAGTTTTCTGGATATGGCGGCTGATATTTTTTCATCCAAAACAGAGTCACAGTAGAGACTCATTTCGGGATTTTAATATTACACATAGTCCAGGTCCAGGTCTATGAGATAACAACCAAACAATTGAGACAGTCTAGACTTACAGTGGTTGATGTCAAACTGCCTTATCTGACTGAGATTACTGGGCCAGTAAACATTGCAAAAACACTGGCTGAACATTTATTTTGCCTGTCTCTAACACAGACTTCATTCCTGGTGACAAAAAAGTAGCACTGTCACAGTGATAAACTTGCAGTGATAAGAAAAACACTCACAATAAGGTAAGCACAACATAAATCCAGTTCAATGCTACAGTCACACTAGGGAAAACATTGGTTTTGAGACTGCAGCACGAACAGTTATTGTGACTGTGTGCAATGAACTTGTGATCTATTTGAAATGGTTGCATCCAAGACAAGGACCAGGTCTGTGACCACTTTAAGATAGTTGCCTTTTAAATTGACTTTGGTGTATCAAGATGGTGATAAAACAGCAGCAAGACAGAGTCAGTCTGCTATCAGCTTGCGATTAAACGAAAAATGAAGGGGCAAGGTTAAATATATTATCACAGCACAGAGATGTCATTTGATTACAGTAATATTTTTGCAGTAACAGTAATATTATTGCAATCGTGTGCAGTAAACTTGCAGTCTTGTTGCTTTTGAAATGGTTGTTTTGAAGACGGAGACCACTTGCAGTCAGTTGCTTTCTTCGAAGAAATTTTGGATCATGGGTCAAGTTGGGAATTACATGCAATCTGTTTGTGATAATACAGTAATTAACTGTTACAAACTGGTGAAATTTGCAGATCTGTTGCTGTCTGTTGTAAATCTGCTGTCGTCTACATACATAAAAATTAATATTAAAAGGAAATTCATAATAACTG
This sequence comes from Heterochromis multidens, assembly GCA_015108495.1. Classification (NCBI taxonomy): domain Eukaryota; kingdom Metazoa; phylum Chordata; class Actinopteri; order Cichliformes; family Cichlidae; genus Heterochromis; species Heterochromis multidens. Next base: position 11,299 of record VUQS01026939.1, on the reverse strand, counting down.
CTTATATTCAGAGTCCAGCCAGATCCTCACAGATTGGAAACTGAAATTCCTCCACAAATAGTGACGTAATTGGTGCAGGACAGCGATTTAACTGCAAAATGACATAGGCGCTTGGCAACCTTGCTTTTATATAGGAACATAACCAGAACACAACCAGTTGGCAAACAGCTGAATCAGGTCCCCTCTTGCAAAGGGATGCCTCATAGACAAACTGCACTCATTAGTGCAGACTGATTCTGATTAATTGTAATGTGCTGGCAGTCTGGCTGCATTTATAAATTAGGCGGCAGTTATTTGCAAATCGTGAGTGAACCAAGATTGATTGCAGTCAGTCTGACTTGGACTACAATTGTTTGGAGACAGGTTGCCCTGTACCAGGCGACCTGTGCAGTCTGTTTTGCCTTTAGAAACAGAGAAACTTTTAATTGTCAGTCAGGTAGCCCTGTTGTCAATAAGTTCATTTAAATTCGAATTTATTTATATTGCACCATTTCACAACATAAGTCATCTACAGAAAGAGACACAGTGAGAGCCTAAGAGCAGGTGAAGTAGGTAGGAAAGCCTAAATTATCCAGAAAATACTAGTATGGATTTGACAGCAAGCCCAATCGACTCCTAAAAGAGATTTCATCATTTTGTGCTATATGTAACAGTGCAAACCTCACTGAAACCTCTGTGAGCATAGTTTCTAACATATCATCCCACAAACGCAGCATGTGGCACCCTGCAGCGTCATCTGACTGAAAGCTGTGGGCTCCACTGTGATTTTACAGCCAGCTCTTGTGAAGAGACCTCTCATTACTTGCAGAGAGGAAGGTCCGTCCGCTTTTTGTGAGAGAGGTAAACACAGATGTTCCTCAGGCTGATTGTCCATTTAGAGCCAATCAACTAGACAGTCAGACTGATAGAGATGAAATCCAATCACCTGGTCACTGCTGACTTACTGAGAGGAGAAAAAAGGAAGCACAAGCGCTTTGTGTGTTTGTGTTACCGTGGTGATGGGATGGAATGCATTAAGTGCTACTGCAAAGTGTCCAGGATTGTATGATGGTGTGTTTTGTGTTTTTGGCTTATATGGACAGTTGAAAACACACTGATTTGTACTGCTAGGAGATCTGGAATAAGTTCTGCTGCTTTTTCTCGCTCTGACATGGACACACTGAATTTCATATTCATCTCAAGTGCAAAAGGCTTTTTAACTGGAGTAAAGCCCAATATGGAGAAGGACAAAAACCACTGAAGCATGAAAAATCACCAGAATCGTCCTTCATCTATTCTTGACACCCTTTGCCTCCTCCTCTGCTCCTTCTAAAATGGAATCACACCACAAATTTGAGGTCTCCTGGGGCCTCATTTATATCCATTGAATACACACATTTCCCGATGTGTATGACACTTCCCACTGAAAAGCTGGATTTTTAAACAACAAATTTACTAAAAGAATGCAGAAACGTTGACCCATGTGTCCAAATGTTTTAGCAACACAAATAGCAAGGTAATGAATTAAAACCAGATTTTATAATGATCCTTGCCATGCCGTTCATTTCTTTCATCCCAAACTCTAATTAATATGTTTGTTTAATCATACATATTCCAGCTTGCAGTGTTATATTTCACATGCACCAGCTTACGGCAACAATTGCAACTGAAAATTTACATGAATGTCTTCACACGACAGCTGGAGGACTAAATAATCTATGTTGCTCTTTGTTTATCACAGATCCCCATTAAAAATAACAGCTAAGAAGGTAGAGGAGGCAGAGATATTGGTGTGTGGGTCTGACAATAGCTGATAGCGGCCATTTAAGGGGCTAAAAACATTCAAAATGTGTGAAAATTTTGAATGTTTTATGGCTCTTTGAAACAGAGACAGAGATGCTGAGATGCCATGACTAATGACAATCTATTTTAGTGCTACTATTCACAATTTAACAAATGTGGTGTATAAACAGCATTTTTGATTGTGTGGTCTTGATATGAATGTATCTGTGTTCCTCACCATATGATTCATATTTGATATGGTCTGTGCTTCTTGGCTTACCTGATCATTAAGTGTGCTCTATAAAGGGAAATTAGATTAAGAAGTGGATGTGTGCAGTTGTACTTTCATCCTTTTGTGTGCACATAAACTCTTGCACTCCTGTGCATGTTTTTATAAATACTATAAACCACTTGACCTTTGAGGTTAGGCTTTATCTAGCTTCTTATATGCTTCACGTGTATAAAAAAATATTGTAAACTAACTCTAAGTCATCGTTGGAACTAGGTCATACTGCTCTACTTTTCTGCAGCATTATATTTGTCTTGCAGAATAAATGTAGTGAATTTCTTTTCCTTTCCATTTAGCAGTGTCACCTCTGAACCTTTGTACTTTATTTAAAAGCCTAGCAGCGTTCAAAACTGTGTCAGCTTTTCATATGTTTATATGTCAAAGTGTGTTCTCATGCATGTGCAATGTACAATAGTGTATATGCATAAATTTTGGTGCCATTCCTGGATGCTGGTGGAGGTGCAGGTGTATTATTTCCACATCACAATACAAGTGCATTTTATATGGTATGCAGAAGCACAAGAGTAAACTCATCTAACAGAACATATGCTGACTCAGGGCTGGAAGAGCACTCTGCAAAGTGTCTTGACAGGCCTGCTTTGATGTTAAATCGAGGTGGCCCACTGTCAACACAAGGAAATCTTAGCGAAGGAAAGTCTTTTATTTTCTCTGTGCTCTGTAAACACAACTTCAAGGCTGTGCTCGCACATGGTAGGCATCAAGGTCTTGTCATTTTGTGGAGACTGAGACATGACTAGGTTCTGCACACTAGGGTTGCCCTAAAAGTTGCACAATGCATATTATTGCTACAATTAAGTAGCCACATAATACCACTACTCTTCTCTTAGGAAAGTGGGTGTAAAGCTGAAATGATAGATGACGGCACTTCTGTTGTCTGCAGGCAACTTAACCCGATTACTAGTGTGCTAGCCCCTATTCTATGCTCAAACATTTAAGAGTAGAGATGCAATCCTTCACATTGCTAAGCAATGTTTTCATTAACTGGGTAGATAAATGCATAAAGCTTGCACAGTTATACTGAAAAACTTCCCAAAAAACAGGTTCCATTTATAGATGAACCCACAATACATTTGTATAGCCAGTGGGGAAAAAAATGGAAGCCAGCTTTACAAAAGGTGCTCAAATTCAAGGACATATGCAAGACTGAGAAATAAAACTGAATGTACACTGAACTTTTGTTTGAAAAAAAACTATAGAATACCTTTCAGAATATAAAGAAACTGAAAACGCATGATGGTTGATATCTGTGGCACTGTTTAGTCACAAACAATACTGTAGCTGTCTTCACTACTTGATCTAAGTTTTATTTACACTTGTTCTGTCTCCTGGTACAATTTCTCATTTTCAGTAAGGGGTTATCAAATTGTGCCGCAGAGTCTTTTTTCCCTGTATTGTAATTTTATTATCATCCCTTCACAAAATAAATCTTTTCAGCAGCAGCAGCAGCAGGTACGCTGCTAGGATCATTGGTGGGACTCTTCTCTTCTAGCTATTCTCCTTCACTTTTTCCTTTTCTCCCCACCAGCTTAATCTCTCTGAAACATGTCCCAGTTTTGGTGACGCACAGCCGGAGTGCTATAAATGACTACAGTCCCACACCATAAACTGTGGCTCAGCCATATCAACAACAATAGAGGTCTTAGAGGGATTCATTTAGAAATGGGCTGGTGGAAAGACAGCTAGTGACACAGATGGGACAAAGAGATAATAACAGACCGAGAGCAAGATGTGAAGTCGTATAACATGCAGCACAGTACATGTTACCTTGTTAGCAGCCCATCACATCTAAAGCAGACTAATCAGTATGTGAAAATATGAGGTATATGTCATGTTGTTCCAGTGCACATTTTGCATAATGTAAGTAAAACAGAAATGTTTGTGGCTACTTAGAAATAAAGTGTTCACTCTACATGTTTATGTCCCTCTCAGTCCCAATGTACTGAGGGGGACTTCATAAGACATCAACATGGCACTCTTTATGCTTTGGGTCATTGGATCATGTTCTTACAGTGGGACAAATTTTTTTGCTTATAGCAACCCACCCCCACCTGCCAACCCCCAAAAGCCCCATTCCTAATATTGTCTGTTTTGCTAACATAGTGACCGTTTTGTTACAGGCAATAAACTGAGACGAGTACTGGTTTAAAACAGTAAATGTGCTGTTTAATGGTGTTTTCCCCTGCATCTTTAAAGATATTATTATACAGCTGCTACAGGAGCAGATACAGCAGGTCATCAGTTAATTGCAGCCCTGGTGGTTCACCCTCAACTCCTCCTGCCCAGATGTCAAAGTGTCCTCAAGCAAAGCATTTAACCCTGGACTGCACTACAGCACTGTGCATGCGTGTGTGTGTATGAAATAGCAAATAAGGAGAAGTGCTTTGGATAAAAGTGCTACATAAATGCTGCTTTCCTGCTGATGTCCAAAGCAACACTGGGAGCATTAACTGAGTGAATATACAGTCTAGGTTGTTCTTTTTTTTTAATTAGATAAATGTATTTCTTTTATGTGACAAAACAGCATGCAATCTATTATAGCATCTGTGTGCTACTCTTTAGTGCTCGAAATGCTCAGTCTTTGTTATTTTGTTCCATGTGACTTAACAAGTCAGTCCACAGTTGTGTCGGCCAGGCGATGTATCACAGTCAGAACCATCAGGCTGATATGAAATTGACAGGTTACTAATAACACCACGTACTTTCTGTATTCCACCAGTGGCTTATATGCCACCTCAAGATGTATTTTGATAATTTTGCAGTAGACAGAGGCGGACTTGGTATACATTCATCTGCCACTTTATTAGGTACACCTTGCTAGTACCAGTTGGTTGGTTCTTGCCATTAGAATTTCCTTAATTCTTCGTGGCACAGATTCAACAAGGTGCTGAAAAACATTCCTCAGGGATTTTGGTTCATATCGCCATGGTAGCATCACACAGTTGCTGCAGATTTGTCAGTTACACATCCATGATGCAAATCTCCCATTCCACCACATCCCAAAGGTGCTCTATTGGATTGAGATCTGGTGACTGTGGAGGCCATTTGAGTACAGTGAACTCATTGTGATGTTCAAGAAACCACTTTGAAATTATTTGAGCTTTGTGACATGGTGTGTCATCCTACTGGAAGCAGCCATGAGAACAATGGGTACACTGTGGTCATAAAGGAATGGACATAGTCAGGAGCAATACTCAGGTAGGCTGTGGTGCTCAGTTGGTACCAAGAAAATATCCTCCACATCATTACACCACCAGCAGCCTCATACAAGGCAGGATGGAGCCATGCTTTCATGCTGTTTATCTCAAATTCTGACCCTACCATCTGAATGTTGCAGCAGAAATTGAGACTCAGCGTTTTTTCCAGTCTTCTACTGTCCAATTTTAATGATCTTATGTGAATTGTCACCACAGTATGTGTCTGGCATCAACAAGGCATTTTCACCCAAAGAACTGCTTCTTACTCAATGTTTTCTGTTTTCCTGACCATTCTCTTTAAACCCTTATGGTTTATAGAGTGGTTATTTTATCTTTAAACCCTTATGGTTTATAGAGAATGATTTTCCCTTTAGTCCAGGATAATCCCAGTAGATCTACAGGTTCTGAAACACTCAAACCAGCCCATCCGGCATCAACAACCATGCCACGTTCAAAGTCACTTAAACCACCTTTCTTCCCCATTCTGATGCTACCATTGGGTGATTAAATGTTTGTGTTAATCAGCATTTGAGCAGGTGAACCTAATAAAGTGACCTGTGATTATTCATTACGTTAGTTCAATTTGGTGAAACTAAAATTGGCTGGTGAAGGGTACCTGTATGATCCAGGCTGATGAGACTCACATTTTACTCAATAGACCACGCAAATACTGCATTAAATTCACTTTCAATACATTAATTTAATGGAGGCATTTTATTCAAGGACCAGCTTTTTACATCATCTTACAGTATGTAGTGATATCTTTTCTTTCCTTACCATTGTGTGTGATCTGTCTTGTAAATTCCCATGCAGCCTTTCCTGATACGTTAAATCTGGTAGAGAAGAAACATGTTAATGAGAATGAAGACATGCAGAAACCCATGACATACAAAAAACATACACTTTCAAGACCAGACAGAAAAATATATTAAATATCTAAACCCCAATCAGCTACAGGAATTAATTTTGTTTTTAAAAGCCTTGATGTTTCTGTTTCTGCTGGGGACAGCAGTGCCATTTTACATTGCATACTGATGGTGCTACAACACCATCTGAGTTCTGTTGTCACTCAGATGGTGTTGTGAACTCACTTGCCTTACCCAAATGGAAATTTGCCTTTAATTAGAACAGCAACACATTGGCACAGCAGACAGGGTCACGAGGAAAGAAATAGAGGGGTGTGTGTGTGCATGTGTGTGTGTGTGTGTTCCACTGCTGGAGATTGTGAGAAAGAAAGCAAATGAAAGCAAATTTTTTTTAAATATAGTTTTAAATACAGTTTTCCCACTTCCATTGATGTGTTACTCTAATTTCTAAGAGAACAAGTCCAAATAATTTGTAAGTAATTTTTTGAGGTTATTTAATAGAAAACAAGAATGCTGTGAATGTGCCATCTTGAATACAGTGACCAAGATGGACATCGCCGTTCTGCCTAATCGGGTTTTATGTATGTGGCTAGACACTGGCCACATAGGTAGTACGCCTTAGAAGTTATTTTTATTTTTTTATTTATTTTTTAACCTGTCCTGTCCGGCAGTTTTAGCAAACAAAATCGTGGTCTGAATGCTCTTGCTTTGCCAAGAGGAGCGCTGTAGACTCTCTATAGGCTCCTCTTGTTGGTATTTTTATTTTATTTATTTATTTTATTTTATTATTCTCATTATTTTTGGTGAGCCGGAGCTGACGGGGTGAGCGCCAGGTTGTTGAAATATAGGTGAGAAATAGTCACACTGGCTCTCCAACTGCTGCATCTGTAACAAAACACACTGAAAAAACAAACACCTGAAAGACAAAACAGGGGTTATTTACACAAACACAAACAAACAAACACAAATTTTGCTGTGGGGCATGTGTGTGTGTGTCTGAGAGAGGGAATGTGTCTGTGTTTGAGCGTTTGTCATGAAACTCACTTGATGAGGGTGATAGACTGCAACAACGCCCGGGAGCCAGAGGCAGACAGAGAGAGATCCAAGACACCCAGGTCGTCCACAGACCCCCTAGAGTACTGAAGACCCGAGGCCACACATCTCGATGACAACCGCGCCCCCGCCCTAGCAGAGGGAAGAGGGAGGCATCGGACAGGGCGCCCACAGCCAAAAGGCAGGAGCCACAGAGAACCCAAGGCAACAAGCAGCCGACACCAGCAGGGGCCGGCCACCCCAGCACGAGCCGAGGACAGGGCCCAAACACCCGAGAACCACCCGAGACCCGGCGGAGCCCCCACTGCGCTGCGAAGAGGCCCGAGCCATCCTGGACCACAACCCCCAGGGGAGTAGGCCAGTAACTATGCCAAAATGCCTGGCCAGGGGCCCCAAAGCCAACAAGCACCCACAACCTGGGGGGGGGGGGGGGGGGGGGGCCCCCCCCCCCC
>VUQS01026926.1:6061-17852 GCA_015108495.1 Heterochromis multidens | reverse complement strand
AGTTTGGTGGAGAGGGGATTATGGTGTGGGTTGTTTTCCAGGAGTTGGGCTCGGCCCCTTAGTTCCAGTGAAAGGAACTCTTAATGCTTCAGCATACCAAGACATTTTGGACAATTTCATGCTCCCAACTTTGTGGGAACAGTTTGGGGATGGCCCCTTCCTGTTCCAACATGACTGCACACCAGTGCATAAAGCAAGGTCCATAAAGACATGGATGAGCAAGTTTGGTGTGGAAGAACTTGACTGGCCTGCACAGAGTCCTGACCTCAACCCGACAGAACACCTTTGGGATGAATTAGAGTTGAGACTGTGAGCCAGGCCTTCTCGTCCAACATCAGTGTCTGACCTCACAAACACGCTTCTGGAAGAATGGTCAAAAATTCCCATAAACACTCCTAAACGTTGTGGAAAGCCTTCCCAGATAAGTTGAAGCTGTTATAGCTGCAAAAGGTGGGCTGACATCATATGAATTATGGATTAAGAATGGGATGTTACTCAAATGTCAACGAAAAGGCATTTCCACTTTTGTTAATGGTCATAAAATAAACAGTGTTGATGAAGTTAAATATTTAGGGATTAAGATCTTTCATTTATAGATTTAAAAAGTACATCAAATATAATCTAGCTACCTTTCGACAAATTCGTAACTCATTCACGAGAGAAACAGCGAGGGTGTATTTAAATGCAATAATATTTTCTCACCATAACTTTTTCACACCATCTTCTGCTGGTCCCAAGAGAGTCTTACTATATTAAAACCAATCAGATCCCTTTATAATCAAGCTTTAAAAGTTCTAGATAGGAAACAGTTGCATCATTGTAATATTCATAGTAAATACTGTATAAAACTTTAAGTTTTGAGAATTTAATTCTGTATTCAGATGTGCAGCTCGTTTTTATAATAGTTCATAATACATTACCTCTGAAAAGCTTTGTTCATTGTTTCATTTAAAGGCATTAGGAATAAACTGCCTTTGAAATGATTAACTGTGATAAATTGCAAATCTGTTGCTGTCTACATACACAAAAATTCACGTTTACTACTTAGATTCAGAATCCAGATTTGATTGCAATTTAATTGCAAAATAACCTAGGCGCTCAGCAACCTTGCTTTTATGCAGGAATATAACCAGAATACAATCAGTTGGCACCCAGGTCAAGTGGAGCCCCCTAGTGAGACATGTCATTCATTGGCTGAGACTGAGTCAGATTGATTGCAACGTGTTAGCAATCTGTCTGTATTTATAAATTAGACTGCAATTATTTGCAGACCTTAGCCAATCTGTCTGAGGGTGATTGCAGGCAATCCGAGTTGGACCACGATTGTTTGGAGACAGGCTGCCTCCCACCAAGTGACCTGTGCAATTGCCTTGCCATTAAAAGTGGTCACCAACAGGTTAAGGGTGTTGCTCAACCTCTGGGTGACCAGTTGCAATTGGTTGCCAAATGTAATGCAATCACCAAGCAACCAGCAATTTTACCTAGTCACAAGGAGCAGGATTTGAACCCATGCCTCCCACCTAGGAGTTGGACCTTGAATGTTGCATGTTGTGGCACTCACCCATCCAGACAACAGAGAAGAAGTGATAATTTCCTAAGTTCCATTACAGCTGCTTTCAGTGCTTCCACATGAACTGAGAGTTCAATCACTGTCATAACTCTACAACTTAAATTTGAGCTGCTTTAATCTTTTATCAACTATAAAAGATAAACTGATGATATTAACGGACGTTTCTGTTGTTCTGATTCTCTCTGTGGTCGTGTGATTGATTTTCAAACCTTGATTATAAGATTTGTGGAAGACAAAAATTGATCTTTAATTAGAAAAGATCACCTGAAATGTCTGGAAGCTCATAACGGTGCCGTATCGACAGTACATAACAAAGTGTTCACAGTTGTACCACAGCAGGCTGTAGGACACTTCTCCCTGCAGCTTCTCTGCCCTTCTGGCCACCTCCTCCCCCTTCAGCACTGCATGGCTTAACACCTACACAGGCAGAAAACAGTCTGCATGTCGAAGTATGTTTGGGCAAGATACTGAACCTTGTGTGAGTGCATCCATATGAGTGTGTGTTTGAATGTTAGATAAAAATGTTCAGGCACAGGAAAAAAAGTGTTTGTATGACTGGGTGACTGTGTGAATGAGACTTGTAGTAGAAAAGCGCTTTGAGTGCTTGGTTAAAGTAGAAAAGCACTTTGAGTGCTCAATTGTAGTTGAAAAGTGCTTGATTGTAGTAGAAAAGCACTTTCAATGCTTAGTTGTAGTAGAAAAGAGCTTTGAGTGCTTGGTTATAGTGGAAAAGTGCTTTGAGTGCTTGATTGTAGTTGACAAGCACTTAATTGTAGTAGAAAAGCACTTTGAGTGCTTGGTAAAAGTAAAAAAAGCACTATATAAGTAGCAGAGCATTTACCATAACCTCAGGGCTGCCTGCAGCTGTTACCACATCCATAATCCCTTCAGATTAACATTTATTTAGAAGATTAATTCCCTGTTTGGTGGCCAGAAACATTTGAAAGGCAACACATTGTTCTCTCTTTTTCACAGCTTTAAGTATTCAGTTCAGGCAAGTATTTCTCTTTTTACACACTATTCAGGTTTAACCCAGGAGTGGATTAATGTATGTTAAGTCCACAGTTTAGCACAAAAATAGTATAAAAAGTACTTAAATGTAACTTTAAAATAATACAGTAAAGTTCATTTAGGTGTATTACTATTTACACTAAGGATTTATCAATAATAGAATATAATGTATTGATTAAGTACATTATCATTGATGTACATGGATGGATAAATATATAACTTAAATAACTTAATAAATTAAATAACTGAAAGTGTTACATTTGTTTTGTCCTGAGTTCACCTTGTCCATAGGGTTGACTCGTAAGTCTGCTCCATAGGCAAAATCCTCTACTGAGTCCACTCTCACACTGCCACACTGAAGACACAAGGCACAAGTTAGATCTCATTAACAACTGATTCTTTTTCTGTTGTTATCAAAACTGTCTCATATTGTAGAAAATTATGTTCTGCATTAAACCTGATGCCCATCATGAATGAAAAGGGAGCCAAAAAAAGGAAGAGGGAGATTATTCAATGCTGCTGATGTACCTTGGCTAGTACTCCCAGTAGGAGTCTGGTGTTGGTGACCATCTGTTTGATTCGATGCTGGTCACTCGAGAGGACGGGCATGATGTCTGGGATGAAATGAGCTACTCTGCAGAAAGGGAAGGAAAGGAAAAAGGACAAATGAGTGGAAAGTGACATAGTGAGCAGGAAAGAAAGAAAAAACAAATCAGAGAAAATGGTGAGGAGAGAAAAACACTGGAATCAGCATCATTTTCACTTTTTTTAAAAATCTAAACCTTTTAACTGCTTCATTGACCAATTAGATTGTAGCAGTCTGTCACACTCACCTGTCTCCACCCAGGTAGATCCCAAAGTGTATGAACAGAGTCCTGGGGACCTCCAGCAGGTCTCCTCTGGTGAATATCATGTCATATTTACTCTTGGTCCTCTCCCCTCTCTGACTGTCCGTCTCCACCTTCTTCTCCTTCTCCTTCTTTTTTTTCTCCGCCGGTGGCTTGAGTCCTGAGGTTGAGATGAAAAGCAGACTGAGAAGTGGTAGAGGAAACATGGTAAGAGGAGACGAAGGGGAAAGTGGAGCTGTCTCCTTACAATGGTTTTATTCTGCTGGTGGGTGGGGCAGAGAGGGGATTAGAAACTGCTGTAAACCTTTAAGACCTTTTTGAGCACCACACTTCAAAACTGAGTGAAACAATACAAGCTGTGAATTTGTTGTCATTTATTAAAAACACATTTTTCTAAACCCCTCCTCCGAACTTCTAGAAAAACTGATCTTCTCAGGACATACTGGTCATACATGTCACTGCCAACTACTCAAACTACAGTTTAGATCCATGTCCGTCCTGATATGACCTTTTTGCCCTTGACGTTTATGTTAAACATTTCTATAATGTATGAATTCTTGAGTTACAGCTACAGAAAATGTATTTATTTATGTTTTTTTATTTTTTTTGTCATACATATTTTGGTAAAACCAAAATCTAATCACTATCTTCTTGAGTAGAAGTGAATGTTTGTGCCAAATTTGAGGAAATACCTTCAAGGGATTCAAGAAATAGAATATATTCATCCGAATAGGAAATATGCATTCTAGAATATTGTCATCAAATCTGATCAATGACCTGAACTATGATCCAGCAGCATTCTAGACACTTGTTAGACAATCTTGGTTTGATATAGAATCTTACATTCAATCTATAACATTCTAGAACCATGTGATAAAACAACTGGCCATCTATCAAATAATATAAGCTTCAGCCTTTGTTTCCATGTAGTTGTAGTTTCCACAGGTCACCAGCAGATGGAGATAAAAACTTACCGATCCCCAGAAGACTGCATTTAATGTTTTCATGAGAAGCACTAAAGAAGTTGTGTAAATGTTATTGCTCAGTCAATTTGATAGCGATAACATGCAGTATATGAGTGTCTTACACTGACATTTTACTAAATAGTCTGCAGTAAAGACTTTGAAATAAATTTGATTTACAGTACTGTGCAAAAGTTTTGAGTTACCCCTCACTTCTTTATACTTTACTAGGAAATAGGTGCAGTGATTTATTGAAATGTGCAAACATTCATGGAAATACAGTATATAAGGCAAAAACAGAGTTTTTACAATTCTAACAAGACTGAAAGTCAATATTTGGTATGACCACCTTTATTCTTCAACACAGCCTGAACTCTCTTAGGCAGCTTTCTTGTCATTTCTTTAAGTAGTCTTCAGGAATAGTTCTCCAGGCTTCTTGAAGGACATTCAAAGCTCTCCTTTGGATGTTTCTGCCTTTTGTCTGTTCTCTGTCAAGATGATCCCACACTGCTTCAATAATGTTGAGGTCCGGGCTCTGGGGAGCCCAATCCATGACTGATAGTGTTTTAATGTGTGTTTATTCTATCCAGCTTTGCTTTTACTGCATTGACAGTGTGTTTGGGATCATTGTCATGCTGAAATATGAAGCTGTTGCCAATCAAATGCTTTCCAGATAGTATTGTATGGTGGATCAAAATCTGATGGTGCTTTTCTGTGTTCATAATTCCATCAATTTTGACAAGATCTCCAACACCACTGGCTGTAATGCAGCCCCAAACCACTGTGTTTTACAGATGGCTGTAGACTGTTGTACCTCTCTCCTGACTTCCTACATACTGAGGACGATTTGACGAAAAATGTCAAATTTGGATTCATCACTCCATCAGACCTGTTGTCATTGATTTTCAGTCCAGTTCTTGTGCAATTTGGCATACCTCCCTGTTTCCCTTCCTCAAGAATGGCTTCTTGACAGCCACCCTTCCACTGAGACTATTTCTGATGAGGCTTTAGTGAACAGTAGATCGATCGACTGAAGGTCCAGATGCATCTCTCAGGTCCTGTGTCAGGTCTTTGCTGGATTTTTCTTATTTCTTAAGGACATGACTTTCAGATACTGTTCATCTGCTGTAGATGAACCTGTTTTTGGCCTGACACTTCTTCTTTTGTCCACTTTCTAATTTTTTTTAAGGACACACAATGCAAAGAAATACCAAGTTTTTGGCTAATAACTCTTTGGGAATCACCTTGTTGGTGGAAAAAATACAATTTTATGTCGAACTGTGTTATCTTTGGCTTTTTTTTTTATTCAACTAAAGAAATGGAAACAAATGATGTGTTTTGCAACAGGCTGCTAGTACAATTTAAGATACAATTTAAAGTTGGTTCTTTGCTAAGTTGGTTCACCACTTGAGTTAGGTGCTTTTCATTGATTCAGAGATCAGTGTTGAGTGAGTTAAGAAAAAACATTCCTCTGAAAATGGTCAGGTACAAGGACTGGACTGAAAATGAGTGACAAAGCAGCCAATGTGCAAAGAAAAACTTTGAAAGACCTTCAGAAAGCCTGGAGAACTTTTGCTCAAGACCACCTTCAAACAGAAAGTCAGGCTCCTTGGAAGCAAAGTATAAAGAAGTGAGAGGTGACTCAAGACTTTTGCACAGTACTGTACATTTTTAAATATATATATTAGTTTTTCTATCATTTGTTAATGTTAGATGTAAGATGCTGATGTCACATTTTTCACAACTAGTAAAATTTTTCAGCATTTACAAGATTTTAAATCTTAACAAAAGAAACTTCACATTTACATTTGGGGACTCAAACAAGGGTAGAATTTATACTAATAATAATTGATCGACACGATAATGTGTTTATGTGACTGATAAGGAATACGAAATGTCCGCTCTGCTTCCATTTCCTTTATTTACATATAAAACACAGCACATTGTTACAGAGTTGTAAAAAATCGATTCTGTACAAAAGTTTGTGACTGTTAGAAAACAATCAGGTCATGTAGAATATCTACAGACATGTACACATGAGCTTCACCTGGTTACAGTACTAAAAGGAACATTCAAATGGGAGGGAAATGAAACAATTTGCTTTAGTGTTTCATGTCTTTTAATACGGTCAAGATGGAAAGCAGAGTTAGACTTTCTCAGTGTCTCCACTTACAACCTTTTTTTTTAATCAGTTAACCCTTCAGAACCGTATGTATAGCCTCAATAAAAAAATAAATAACTCATTAAATCATCTTTGGTTCCTTTAACAGCACGGCCCCTTACCTTGAAACAATTTTGAGCTTGTTGCTAACTCTGCTAACGACCCATTTCCTTTTTTTTTTTTTTCCCCTTTTTAAACAAACAAACTGAAAAATACAAAACAAATCACTTTCTGTGCAGCAGAAAAACAGCTACCAGATGGTGAAGTAAAATTTTAAAAAACATTTTTTAAAAGTTAAAATGTTTGCAGAAGACTACGTCCACGCTGTCAGTCTTCCAATATGGTGGCTCAGTGTGCTCTGAACCAGCGGCGAGGCTCGAACGCTGACGGTGAGTGCAGCTCCAGACGGCTCTTAGCTGGCCATCCACAGGGTGAAGGGGATGAGGAAGGCTGGCAGGGTGGTGCTGACGGATATTCCCATATATGCCACAGACAGGAGCCCCAGCAGCGCCGTCAGCAGGACGTTTCGCTGATCCCGGATCAGCAACTTCAGCCCCTCGCAGAACTGTTGAGAGAGAGGAGGAACAAAATTATAATCATATTAATGAAGCAGCTGAAGAGCTTTAAATGTGACAATTGTTTTATTTGTCAGTGAACAAAGAGAAAAGACCCACAAATCAAATCAATGTGCCGCTGTTTTTAAAGGAGTCCTTTGCCTTTAAAAACAGCAGCAACTCCCGAAAAACACTCAGTTTTCCCAAAGTGTAACACAGGTAGGCTGTTCTGCGCTTTAGACTGGCTGCTGACTTTCTTTTGGTCTGGATTTTCAACTTCCAACTGTCACCCAGTGATTCATTTAATAAACAGATAAAAATACTAGTTAGATACAGAATAAGTTTGAACCTTTCAAATGCATAACCCCCCCGCCCCCCCCCCAAAAAAAATAACCACAAACTCAGATTAAAGAACTTTTTATGTTCAATACAAATGAAGCAAAATCCCACTCTTAAGATTTTCTCTGAGCTGACTTCTTGTAGCAGGATGAAGACCATAATTGACCTGATGTTTATTTTACTGAGGGGCCCTCAGAGGTCCTTTTAAGAGCTTCTGTTGGCCCCTAGCCCCCCCTTGTAATGAACCTGTAAGAAGCAGACTTTGAGGCTGCAGACAGGTCAGATGTTTAGGTTAGAGATTACAGGAAGTGAAACTCGATCAGGGGAAAGTCTCTCTGCTGCAGGAGAGAAACCACAGTCTGTTCTTCATTCCTGCTGTGTTGAGCTTTCAATTTCATTATATGAAAGGATAGTATTGTATATGCAGCGGGAATTTATCTTTTTGTGAGTAATAATTTTAATTTTTTATAATATAGAAAGAAAATAATTTTTTAAACGTATTTTTTCTTTTATGGTAGCTGAAGTGCATGATGTGCTGCTCCCTTGCCAAACGCTGTGGTATTGAGTCACATGACTGCTAACCATGTGACGTTAACTTATTTGCCATTTTGAATGTGTGACACTGTAGGGTCAAGTGAATAAGACCCCAGTTTCACAGGCCTAGAGAATGGTTGCCAACCATCTGGCAACCACCAGTCGCTAGGGAAAAAAATGTATATGATGTGACCGGTTAGTGAGTGATTGCTGGAGTGAAATTGGTCATAAAGAGGTATTTGTTGCTGCACCGAAAACCTCTTTGTGATTACTTCAGTCACTAACAGATGACTGCAGTCGCCTGTAGTTTGTATGGAAGATGCCGAGTTGTCTGCAAACACTTGCAAACTACTCGTTGAGTGGTAGTGACACTGTGACAAGTCCAACGCAAACCGTAAAATGGAGACCATTGACCTTCAAAATAATAGTTGCTTGCAGCGATATGGCACAACTTTTACTGTGAAGGCGAATGCTCTCAGTTTCCAGTTTGCGTCACACCTTTTCAAGGTTCGGTAAAGCTCAGAGAGTAAATGGCGAGTGTTTGTAGACAAGTCGCCGTTTTTCAAGGAAACTATGGCCAATAGTGACAATCTGCTAGCGACCAAAGCAATTGCAAGGAAGTTTTTGGTGCAGCACCCTCTTTGTGACCAATTTTTACCTGGCAACCACCAGCAACCACTCCCCAACCACTTTGAGGAATAAACATTTTTCCCTAGTGACTGGAGGTTGCCAGGGGGTCGCTGACGGGTCTTTAGGCCTGCGTGACTGAGGCCTTAATTAAACATGAACAAACAAAACCAACAGCAAGTAAACTGACAATAGCTTTTATAAACAGGTCTGGTTTTCAAATAAACTGATAATGTTGAGGGTTAAAATACTGAATTTATTACTGATCTATTAAACTCCTTTGATTAAATGTTGGTTTGCATTTTGGTATTTTTCTGTGTTTTTATATTAAATGTAACAGAGGTTTCAGAAGAATTTGAATTTTCCAGTCGTACTTAGAACTTGGATGTTCACAGAAACTGGTAATTCCAGTATTGTGTGAAAATGGTATAACATGCTCGTGTTTAGAAGGTATGATTAATCATCTTTGTTTTCTAATTAGCACAGAACATCAAGTACAGTTAAGGCTGATGGGAGTCTCTTTAGTTTTGCAGATATTTGGACAAAAACCAAAATGCTGGACAGCTTAAAACCTGATGATGGCGCCAGTCTGAGCCCAATCAACCTCAAACAGCTGCCCCTGTGATACCCAACCGTAATCTGAATTAACCACAGAGTAGTTAGTTTTATGATGTGCAGGAGCCTCTGCTGCATCATCATCATCATCATCATCATCATCATCAGAGCGTACCAACCCAGACTCAGCTGCCGCCTTTTGGTTTCTGGCAGGCGACTCTGGTCTGAATGCAGCTCTTGTTCTCAGGACTTTTCCAAGGAGTGACCCAGATTTTCCTTTTCTGCTCAGAAGCAGCCTCACATGCACCTTTAAACAGTAACTGTACAAAGAGAAGAGCAGTTTTCTGGTTTTCCACAGTTCTTTTTTTCTTAGCATGCCCACTTTGGATGTGTTTTTATCCATGATTATTGTTATTATGCTTTCTTTCCACTCCTCTGTCCTACCCTCTATGTAACTTTTAAAGATTTGTGGACAAGAAATAAAAAGAGAAACTGCTACAGCAGCCGGTAAACAAATGCAACAAAACCAGAACATGGCAGAACACAGTGAGCTGGTTCAGGAAAGCCTTTAGTCTTTTATGAGGAGCCGCAGTCGTGCTTAAAATCTTACCAGAACTGCAGCAATAACAATAACCAGCCACTGACTGTGTGTATGAACTCAAGCTACATGATGCTGTGATCCGGTTTGTTATGGTTCTTATTATTATGTAACATAAGTGATTAAAGCTGCAATATTAAAGTTATATCAACACATTAATTAATCAATAATAATATCATGTATGTGACTCTGCATAAATAGCATTCTGGGTACTTTGAGTATTTGGTGCAAAAACTGTTGTACTATTACTTCAGTAGGATTATGACTTTTTATTAATTAAACATGTGGTTCGTGGGCCAGAACCAGCCCAGCAAAGAGTCCAATCTGGCCCAGTGGGTGGTTTTGAAAATATTTTTTTTTTAAAACTGAAAAGGAGGAGGGCATAAATCTTGGACTTTTCATTGTATTTCTTCATTAAAAATGGATCATGTCACAAGAGTCTGAATGTTATCTGAGCCAGAGGTCTGAATCATTGTCACTTTTACAGCCTTCCTAATATCAGCGACGTCACCCGTGGCCTACTACACCAAACTAAGTAATAGACCAACCGTCAATATTCTGATTTCTTGTGCCACTCCATTTTAAAATCCTGCTTCATGTGTACAAAGCATGTAAACATTCAAAATCTAATGACTGCTATAAATTATAAGCAGGAAACAGGGACAGCTTGCAGAAATATCAGTTTAGTTTATAGCTTTTAAAACGTGTTTTGATGTACCTAAACTTTACATTATAATAATAAAACCCTACAGAATAAATAGAGATTTGTTTTTGGTTTGCAGCAGAACAAAATTCTGTTTCTGTTTACGGTAAATAAATAAGTAAATACATAAATAAATAAAAGCTAATAGCAGCCCTATTAAAATAAACACTCGGGCCGCGCGTAAAAAGCCCCCTCCACCGGGCCGGTGCCAGTCTCACCTTGTCGGTCTGCAGGCTCTGCGCGGTCCCGTAGCGGCAGTAGGTGACGAAGTGCTCGCAGTTGTTCCACAGCAGGCTGTAGGTGACGCTGCCGATTAGCCGCTCCGCCCGCCGCGCCACCTCCTCTCCGGCCAGTGGGGTCCGGTGCACCGACCGGTCCAAGACGTTCAACAGGATCCCGGCTCCATACGCGAAGTCCTCCACAGAGTCCACCCGGATGCTGGCGTTCTTGGAGATGACCCCGAGCAGCAGCCGCGTGTTGGTCACCATCTCCTGGATCTGGCGGCTGTCGGCAGTCAGCACCGGGAGGATGTCCGGGATGAGATGCGCCACCCGGTCGTCGCCCAAGTAGATGCCGAAGTGGGTGAAGAGAGTCCGGGGAACCTCCAGCAGGTCTCCCCGCTGGAACCGGTGCGAGGCTCCAGCGGCGGGCTGCGGGGGTGAGTCATCCCGTTCACAGCGCTTGGTGGGCGGCGGCTCCGCGCGCTCTGCGCCCAGAGGAGGCAGCAGACTAGAGAGCTTGATATGCGCGAGGAGAAAGAGTTTCTCCAGGATGAAGGTGAGCGTGTCCAACATGGTGAAGCAAAAAAAAAAAAAAGATCTGTCCGTCTTCCTTCGATGATGTGCTTCTATGTGACCACCTATGTGCTCACCGAGGAGTTTTCCTCCTACAGGGAAATCTGGAGGGGAGGGGTCGTGACGTCATGACTGCAAAGAGAGGCTTTAAGTGAAAAGAAAGAGGGAGGGAGCTGCAGAGAGGCTGGAATAAGTTTTTGACTCAGGTATGAGGCGACACCAGAAAAACAAAACTCTCCGTGACCTTTCAGACATCTCCCAGGCTGCCTGATTTCCCTGAACCCGGTTCTGAAAATGTTTCCAGAAACCACAAACCCTCCACCTCCACACCAGCCAAATGCAGAGCGCTCACAACTTCCAGCGCAGCAAAATGTGGCTCTCACACGTTCATCACCACCTTCCTGGGAACTGTGCTGAGGTCTCAATTTCTCAAAGCCACCAAATGGCCTCACACACACACACACACACAACTAACTACCAGACATCAGACCGGGAAAGCGTGTGGTGCTATAAGATTAGCCGGTACTCCACACAC
>VUQS01026911.1:0-11312 GCA_015108495.1 Heterochromis multidens | reverse complement strand
CCAGCCTTATAAACAGTACTGTACATTGCATAATGACCGAAACCAGCACCACTGACTAACAATGGGCCATTTGGTCAGTTTCATGATCAATAGTATGCAAATTGTCATGACCATTGATCAGTGGCCATGAGTACCATTCACAGAGATTGGGGAATGGCTGCAATCACAGCATTGTAAGATGGTGACAGATGTACCCTTAGGCCCCCTCCACATGTTTCATGTTACAGATTTCAGATTTCTCAAAGGTTGCTGACATGTTTGCAAAATCTTAACCAGCTTCATAATGTTGTCACATTTCAACATCATCTGCTGGAGGAGGCTGTGTGAATCAGGCCTTTGGTTCATTTACAGGCAGCATTCAAGTATTTAATAAAGCTGTGACACACCCACTTATTACTAAGGTAACATTTTGAGACACATATTCCATGGATCAGATGGCAAAGTGCAGCTTTCTGGATTCTCTTTCACCTCACCTCCCCAACCGGTCGTTTGAGTCTGGTTCTGTTGAAGTTCTGCTTAAAGTTCTTCTTCCCCACTTTCACCGAGTGCTGCTCAAAGGGGATTGTCTGACAGCTTGTGTATAGGGTCTACATACCATGAAAAGCACCTTGAGAAGACCGTTGTTGTGAACTGGTGGCATATAAGTCAAACTGACCTGAATCTTCTTTTCCATAAAATCACCATATTTGTGGTTGAAACTGGCCTGTAGCTGCAGGTTAGCTTTGTATGAATAACTTTACATAAATCAAAAAGTAATAAGTGTTAAGGAGTAATCACAAATCTTTTAAAGCTTTAAAAAGTTAGGAAAGTTAAATGTTTTTGTGAATCCCTTCTGCATCACTCTCAGAAAACACAAGGGGGCGCCATGTGAGTTCACAGAGGCAGTGATGAGCTCTCTCACTCTGTGCTGCTGGAGTTTGTTCAGTTTCATGTTTGAACTTTGGAGAAAAGTGTGAAATTAAAGCTTTAAATTAAAACCACTGAAAACAGATCACAGTTCAGTGATGCGTTCACTCTTCAGAGCAGCAGTAAGAGTCGCCTTAAATATCTACATGCAGTCAGTGTGAGAAATAAAATAAGAATAAGATGTGATTTAGTTCTGTTCATTTGTCTCTGTTCCTTTCTTTCAAACACAGACCTGGTCCTCCTGGTCCTAGACCGACTCTCAGACTTTTTGTTTCTGTTGTTGTACTGTGTAAATTGCATCTGCATCCAAAGCTGTCTGCATTTCATCCTGCACCCTGTCTGAAAGTGATGGCTGCTGTTGTCCCTTTCTCTGTCATATTCATAAAAGGTGGATTTAAAGTGGACACAGCCCAGTGCTTTCTGGACTAAAGCCTCATTTTTAGTGTCTTAGCTGCCCCGAGGTTTTGTTTTTTTTTAGTTACCATATTTAGATGAAAGGGTGGAGTGTTAAGCTCTGCATTCAGAAACTCTATGGGTGCCACACACACACACACACAGATACCTGCATTAAGCAACATCCAAACAGACCAAACAGGAACGGTTAGATTTTCAGTTAAAGTGGTGAATGTGTGTGAGAGGAGAAATCGGGCTGGTATCTGTAAGTGTATTTTTATCAGGGCCTTCAGTGTCCAGTGAAGCTAAATGAAGAGGAGGAGAAGTGAAGGTTAACCTGAGAGCAGATGAAAACTCCTACAGAGTTTCACAACAGTCGATTCTTCCAAAGTCCGTCTTCTCACTTCCCTTCTCTCCTCTCCCCTCGTCTTAGACCCTCCCTCTTAAGATGCAAACAGAGGAGGCGAGGAAGAGACACGAGGAGGGAGGAATCAAGGCAGCAGGTATGTGACAAAATGAGAAGTCTTTGCTTTTTTGCACCATTTTAATGTTTTGACAGTTAAACATGAAATGTGGTACAGCTGCATCATCTGCCCATTGCCTGGATACACTATACTGCTTTTTTTATTTCATGGTCTGTGTCAGAGGAGCAGAGCTCATGACAATGTATGTGAAAACTCTTCTGTGGCACATTTTGACTGTAAAAATACACTTTATGACAAAACAAATCATAAATACAAAATGAATATTTATTCATAGAGTCCTCATTTCCCTGGATATAACAGCAACACATCTCTCCCCTTTTATTCCACAAGAGAAAAAAAAGACAAAAACTTGTGCAGTAAGCCTCCTCTCTCCTTGTTGTTCTCTCCTAGATGGATTTTAGGAAGGCAGGAGGACAGAGGATACAAGGAGGCAAAAAGAGAGAGGCTTCAGGTCCTTGTCAGCTCTGCTGTGTTAACCAAGGAAGTTTAGAACCACTGTCACAGTTTACGATTATATATGTGACTGTTTTACTTTTATTTGTTTCAGCAAAGATGTCTAGCTGGAATAAACTGTATTTTTCTTCTTTTTGTACTTTGTCCTCACGTTTCTCTGTCCTCGTCTCTCTGCTGTTTTCCCAGCACACAGGTGTTCTGCTGTATCCTGATCAGTCAGTGACTCTGTGGAGAAATCTGCTGCTTGCTCTCCAACATTATCAGTGGCTCCAGACTTTTTGTTTTAACACATTCACATAACAAGCAAAAGTACTCTGGTTCAAGAGGAAGGAGGCACGAATCTCTCAGCTGTGTCAGGAAGAAAATCTGATGTAAAAAATCTATGCCGAATCAAATGTTATCAGCAGGGTCTGTCATCATGTGATGATCCACCAGTTTATAAGACACTGTTGTCAGACTGAAGCGATCACTGGTTACGGATACAGCTGGTAAAATCCCACCCTGCAGAAGGACAAAAAGGGAATAAGCAGTGGAGTGTCTAAGCCCTGGAGTTTGTAGTCTGGCTGGCTGATTTCTAAACTCTGTCTGCATGTAGTCAACTTCAGTGAGCTGCACTAAAACAGCAGCCAGCAGATTTGATAGAAAGCAAACATGACTCATAACTGTGTGTTTTAAATTTAAATATGACCTCATTTATGTAAGGAGGTACCGACCTGTCTGGTGTCACGTGTGTCAGTATAAAGGACGACTTCATCCACAGAACCTGTAAAAATACAAAATTAAAGTTAAATTTTAACTAAAACTTAAAGTATTGTATTGTAGCTTTATTTAAGTACTCTGTTATAGATGTGAATGTTTGTGTTTTTCTTTATTTCCATGATATTCTACAGTGTCAAGAGTAACTACTTACTTGTAAGAAAGTAATTATTAATTATTTATTATTAATCAAATATTAATTAATACAAACTATTTCACCGTAACAGAAATCTGTGTAACCGCTGACCTGTGTGATGTGTAGAAACACACCAAAGATTATTTACCGTCAGATCCTGAGCCGTCCCCATGTTAATGAGAATACTGTTAATGTGCCACTCAGGCTGAGACTGTAGGTTCTTATTAAAGTATTAAAGTCAATATTACATATTGTAACAGAGTGAGAGTTACAGCACACAGCTCAAGTTTTGGCGCTTCATTCACAGCTTTGAGCCATCCAATCACACGTTCTGATAACATCTCACCCTCTAATTCCAAATCACTGAACACTCCTAGCAGCAACTATCACACCCCATCAGGTGAAACATCAGACCTGCATTAAAATGAATGTGATTGTCAGTAAACTGTGTGGCTCACACCTTAGTGAATCACGTTTCTGTGACTCATTTGAATCTCCTCACAAAATTTTGTGCTCTGAAAGTGAAACTCCTACAAATACATCTGCAATAAAGCAACAAAATGCTTTTGTCCACACTTCTTACATGTGTGTGCTGTGATGGGTGTATTAATACTGAATTTTCACTGGTGCACCCACAGCCAAGTTCATAGTATTACTGAAAATTACTTGTTGACATCATGTTGTTAGCACACAATTTTATCCTAATATTTTATATAGCTTTTGTACTTTCCATGCACAAAAAACATTAATCACATAAAAGGAAAGACGCTTGTACCAGATTTAGCTGTCGGCTCATTTCCATCTGCAGTCCCTAAGCTAAGCTATTGTCACAGTTCTCTAAGGTACTGGACTCAAGTGCAGGACACTGGGATGATGTCCCAGCCTGAATTATTGTCTCAGTCTGACACTGATATTATCCCAATAGAGCCCTTCGCTCTCAGACTGCTGGCTTACTTGTGGTTCCTAGGATATTTAAAAGTAGAATGGGAGGCAGAGCCTTCAGCTTTCAGGCCCCTCTTCTGTGGAACCAGCTCCCAGTTTGGATTCGGGAGACAGACACCCTCTCTACCTTTATATGCCACTACTGCATGGCATTAACTTTCGTCTTGTCTCTCCCACAGTCTGTGTTTTGTCCTTGTCTCTCTGTGCTCTCCCTTTCTTTCTTCTCTTTCCCCCAACAGATGGCTGCCCTCCTCCTGTGCCTGGTTCTGCTGGAGGTCTTTTTCTTGTCCAGAACTGAACTAGAGACAATGCAGACACAGTGCAAAAGCTCAGCTCAAATACTGCCACTTAGAGCACTGCAGGGGGTACTTGATGCAGTCATTAGCAGTTCTAAGAAAACAGCAAACGCAATTATGTTGACTGTAAGCAGGAAGCCAGTTTCAGGCATTTGATCGAAGAACATTTAAAAGATTTATTTGCAGGTCAGTGAAATGGATTCATGGCTGAAATGCTGCAGCAGCACACCTGAACACACAGAGAAGAAAGTGATCCACAGATTTGTGTGTGTCCTCTTTTTCTGCTCCATCACTGATCAAAACACCTCCTCCTGTCCTGATGACCCCTGCCATCACAGATTAGGACATTTTTCTTCCATTCATGTAGCGCTGTCTGAGAGTGCTCGACATGCAGTTCTCTTTTGTTACCGATCCCACTGCTGCACTTCAAAATGAAGCATTAAAACCTCATAAACTCATCTAAGTGCTCATGTTATTCACACTCAGGGTATGTTGACATCTATTTTTCAAATGGTCAGTTTGGTCCCCCGTAACGTTTTGACTTCATAATTTAAAAAAAAATGTCTATAAACTATAAACCAACTATAAATATGTGTTACAGTCGTCTGTGGGCCACTCTTGCTTGTGCTGTTGGTCCATCAGAGAAGATCAAAGTTCTAACACACAAAGAGCTGAAGTGAAACTGAGTGTTAAAAACAATGACAAGTGTCACTGCAGCCACTGTCTGAGCTTTTCATACTTTTTTTTTTGCACTTCTCCCATTCCTGGTGAACTCTGCTGTCACCCCCTTCCGTGTTCCAGCTCACTAATCAACCAATCAGCATTCAGCACAGCGTCATCCATGTTGAGTAACATGTAGTTGGGATTTTGGAGGACTGCACTGGAGCACGGAGGTTGAAAACCCCTCTTTTTAGGCAAATACATCCACAAATGGACACAATCATGGTTCTATAAATGAAGCACCAGGTGGGCCTCCCTTAAGGAGCTCAGGTCTCTCTGACTGCCATTGCAAACTTTGCACATTACCACTGTTGTAGTTTAATGTTTGTCAGCCCTCGGGGGCCCCCTACTGGCCTGGGGCCCTAAACAGTTTCCTGCCTTGCCAAGCGGTGGCTCTGGATCCATGTTGTCCCTTTGGGCTGTGCCCGGCTGAGTCCTGTGGATTAAAACTGCAGGGAGCTAAGCACGAGACGCTCAGAGGGAAGATGTCCTCCCAGGTCTGAGTCCAGAACACAGGTTCATATTTCTGGACAACATTTTGTATTCTGTTAAAAATCCTTCATTTTCTTTTGTGTTTTTGAAGGTTAGTTTTGGATTTTAGTTAGATGTTGGGTTTTCCTTCCACACTGTGCATCAAATCTTGTTTATTTGTTATTTTCCCACCAACCTGAGTCTGCTTGGTGTCAGCGTGCTGGACTGACTGAGACACATTATCTACTGATGTAATGTAGTCATTTTCTAACAAAATACAAATTATAAACCAGTAAACAACAGAAATGCTATTTTATGAATACAGTGAGATATCATATTAGCTTTCTGTTCACTGCAGTATTACGAGCACTGTCATCTGCTCTAAATACTGCACTGTAGATTCTTTCTTTTGCTGCTGCAGCATGATGACTGCTCTTAAGGAAAACCACATGTGCTTCCTGTTCTGTTAAAAATCTAGAGTGTGGTTTAGAGGAAGGCTGTAGACTGTCCACCCTCTCAGACCCGTGGGCTCTACCACAGTTAGAGACACGAGAGTCGAAGCACACCAGAAACGTCATGAGCTCAGGGCAGCTCTTGGAAATATGCTTTCATTTCTGTAGAAACTGACCACAGAACACATTTCTCTCACAGCGCACTGTCTGTGTGTTTGAACCTCTAGGTGTACACCTGTGGAAACACGATACGAGGCTCTTACTGATTGCTATCAGATTAAGAGTTGCTTGAGTATTACCACGCTATGTGGCACTAAGAGACAAAATAATGGAGAAATTCTGAATAATTGAAGCCAAATTAATAATTAATAATTAAAGCTGCCACCTTGAAGTGTGCCACACTTGAAGGGTTTTATTTTGATGTTTAAATGCCTGCAGGCCTGCACTGATGCTGCACAGTTCCTGTGTTCCCTGTGTGAGGTTACAGAACATCCATTATCATTCATATTTGTCTGAAAAATGAAGTGTCAAAACTGCAGTTCCACTAATGTCCACTTGAGGCTCCAGCAGTGAGTCAGTCTCCATACACTTCCATGTTAAAATGTCCGACTTTACAGCAGAAAAAAAAACATGTTTACACCCGGATGCAAAAATGTGTGATTTTATTTTTTAATAACTCATCTGCTCAGATAGATAAGGCTTAAGTCTGTGCTGGTGGCGCTTTTGGGGCATTTTTAATGCAATGACAAATAATATGACTTGTGTGATTAATTGCACTAACAAACCGTCCAGGAAGTCTGAATTTTAGTTTCGATGAGAGAAATTTCTTTGGATTTTATTGAATCCAAGCCGATAACTTAGCATCCACTTTCAGCTCCAATAATCTAACAAAATATAAATACTGAGGCTTAAAATTGTGACCTGCAGAAACCAATAAGTGATGTATGTACATCATTTATATACAGTCTCAGAGTATCACAGACAAAGGGACAGTTTAATTCACACAGTAGACAGTCATTTGGAAGCTTATTGAACTGAATGGAAGTTGTACCTCTTTCTCTTTGTACATGAAGGATGAAAAGTGTAAATATGCACAGGAGATGAAAGAAGATGGAAAAAGAAATCTGATGCACGAAAATGGGATCAGACCATCCATCCATTTTCTTCTGCTTATCCAATTCAGAGTCATGGGAGGGCTGGAGCCTATCCCAGCTGCCATAGGGCGAGAGGCAGGGTACACCCTGGACAGGTCACCAGTCTGTCGCAGGGCTAACACAGAGAGACAGACAACTATTCACACTCACATTCACACCTTTGGGCAAATTAGAATCACCAATTAACCTAACCCCTCTGACTGCATGTCTTTGGACTGTGGGAAGAAGCCGGAGTACCCGGAGAGAACCCATCAGACTATAAAGAAAGTCTGGGATGGAGGGACTGAGTCAGTGGGAAGCTGGAAACAGCTGGGCAGAAACTTGGAAGCACAGAGACAGAATGATAAAAACAAACTGGATTGAATCATGTTTCTTCTCTTCAATATTCCTTTAAAGTTTTATTTCAGGTCCTGGCTGCATGTAGACATTCAGGACGACACTTCCTGCTGCTCCAAGGAGTGGAAGTGTCACTCAGCTGTGATTTATTTCAGTGGTTTAAATTTCACAACTTTATTTTCATACATTTCTCCACAGTTCAAACATGTGAAACTGAACCTGCAGCACAGAGTGCATCACTGCCTCCCTGAACTCATGGCACCCTTGTGTTCGCTGCAACGTCAGAGTCATGCAGAGGGCATTCTCAAAAACAACTCAATCTATTATTCTTATATTCCATCCATCCATTCTCTTCCACTTATCCAATTCAGGGTCGCGGGAAGGCTGGAGCCTATCCCAGCTGCCACAGGGCGAGACACAGAGAGACAGACAGACAACCATGCACGCTCACATTCAATTTAGAATCACCAATTAACCTAACCCTTCTAACTGCATGTCTTTGGACTGTGGGAGGAAGCCAGAGTACCCGGAGAGAACCCGCGCAAACACAGGGAGAACATGCAAACTCCACACAGAAAGGCCCCGGCCAGATGGTGGAGTTGAACCCAGGACCTTCTTGCTGTGAGGCAACAGTGCTAACCACCAAGCCACCGTGCTGCCCTCTCTTATATTGCCCCCCTTTATTCTTATATTAATATTTAAAAACATCCACACATTTAATGTACTCAGCATTTTTAAAACTACATTTACACATTATAAGGTTTCATGTTTCAGGTTCCTCAAAGGTTGCTGACATGTTTGCAGACTGTTTTGCAAAATCTTAACCAGCTTCATAATGTTGTCACTTGAAATGGTTTCCAGACAAATTTCTACATCATCTGCTGGAGGAGGCTGTGTGAATCATTTACAGGCAGCATTTAAGTATTCAATAAAGCTGTGACACAGTTATTCATTTCTAAGGTACATTTGGAGACACATTTCATGGATATCTGACTTTCTGGATTCTCTTTCACGTCACCTCTCCAACCAGCCGCAAGGAGTAATCAGAAAACTACGTGCTACTTGCAGAAAAAGTCAGGAAGATGGGTATCACAAATAAAACTTTAACAGAATATTGTTAATAAAAAATGAATTCAGTTCTGTTTTTATCTTTCTGTCCCTCCAGGTTTCCTGGTCAGCTCTTATTATGTTCCCACTCATATACTGTTTCAGTCTAAATCCCTCCTTCACAGTTGTTTCATATTTCCCTGCATCTGAAAGCTTTCTTCATCTGCCGGTGTCAGCTGTTTGCATTTCATCCTGTTCTAAAAGGACTCTTTCTTAAACAGCGCTTTTCAACTCTACCTGAGCACTTAAAGAGCTTTTTACAACATTCCTCCTTCACACTGATGGATGCATCAGGAGCAACTTGGGGGTTGCAGCTTGGTTCAGTCACTGGACTTCAACCTTTCAGGCAAAGCAGGCCCAGATACGTTTTGCTTATGCAAATCTTTGTGCAAAACAGCAATGTGAGAACCAGTCAGACAAACCTGCCCTAAAATGCTCTGATGAGAACATGCTTTACGCTGCATGTGCGTCCGGGCCATGTGTGCTCTATAATAAATCCACATGTCATCGGCTTTAGCTGTCACGCTTTGTGTGTGTCTTTGTTCTTTTATGGTTTAATTCCAACTTATCAATGAATAAACCCAGCTGTCGCCACTGTGGCTGATGCAGTCACACTAAGAGCTAAAATAACATCATTATCTGACTTGTTATTCCCACGACCTTCTTTGTAACACTGCATGAAAACAGCAATTAGCCCTGAGTCATGTAGCAGCACAAAGTGTGCAAACAAGGGCACTGAGATAACCGAGTAAAGGAACAATGTGCTGTATCGTATTTGAACATGCTAACAGTGGATCCTCTTTCCTCTTGGTGGAAGTTAACACAAATTTGATTTGCATGAAGGTGTGCCAGGATAAAGCCATCTTTTCTCCTCACCTGTTTGTCTTTCTCTGTGTTGTCTGTCTTTGTCTCCGTTTTGGGGTGTGGCTTCACCTTGGTGACCATCTGTCATACCTGTGTTTCATCATTTACCCTCTGCAGTATTTCATCTGTGACATATGCAAACAATCCTTATCAGGTTGCCGCATTAGCTCATGAGCAGGTCTTTAGTTTATGTTCTCAAGAGTTATTTTTAGTTCTAACCTGTTTTAACTTCCTTCTGCTTCAGACCCTCCTTCACAAACCCAGCTCCAAACTCACCAGTTAGCTCTGTTCTCTGTCACTACATCCACACCATCCTCTTTCTGGAGCTACCCTTTGACAGCTTCCAAATGCTTTAATTCTTTAATACCAGTGTATAAAATTTACAAACCCTCCAAATCTGCTTCTGTTCTGCATTTGAGTCCATTTAGTTGAAGCAACAGCAGAAGGAAAATATGAATGCTTTTGAAACGGTCTGTTAAAGGACAGATCTGAATTTCACTGAAATGTTTTTGAGGATAAATTTTCATGAAGCTGATTAAAGAGATAAGATAAGATAAGATAAGATAAGATAAGATAAGATAAGATAAGATAAGATAAGATAAGATAAGATAAGATAAGCGTTGTTTGTGTTGTCTTGTGTCACAGCGTAGGAAGATGTTCCTGCTCAGGGAGGCAATGCTAGCCTCTGATGCTGGGAGTGTACTTTATAAATGCTACATCTGCTGATATAATCCACTTTTCTTTGTGGCGCTGCATTGTTATAAACATGATGAAATGTTTTCTTGTATGAAAACCTGACAATGACTTTGGTATTTATTGTTCCTTGACTGTGGTTTCATCGACTCACTTTGATCCTGTAAGATGAATCAAGACTTAAATACAAAGAGCATTGTTCTCACTGGAATGTGATGAGATCAAGTGAAACCGTGATGTCAGCATCTGAAACTCTGCGTGTAATGAGATGAGAGCATTTTGGGAAAACTTGTAAGAGCAGGTGTAATCTGAGGATGAATGAGAACAGGTTTGCAAGTACATAAAGAGATCTGTTCATGTGTAAAAGAAACCATGAATATCTACTGAAATTTTTAAAATATACTAAACTGGAAATGTCTACAAAACTGTAATTTAACACTAACATTTATGAAATCATAACATAAATCTTTAAATGTGCATATAAACCAGTAAAGGTAATTTAATATTGATTATCACACACCACACACACAGAGGCTCTCTGGAGTGCTACTCTCCCTGGATTTAAGTATTCTGGTCTAATTGCCTGAGTAGAATCAGCCACACAGAAGGAGCGGCACTTAAAGCTGGAGGAAGGACAGGACACACCTGCACAGGCAAATTCACCCCAGGCCTGAGCTACAACATGTGTGCACATATCTGTAAATGCTTAGTGACATGATAACCGAAAACATGTGAACAAAACTGTAAAGCGTGCAGTTCTCTTTTTTTCTGCAGTCACATGACATCACAGCTCTTATATTTAATAAAGGTTCCATTTAAGCTGCTGCTTGGCTGGAGCCAGTGTGAAGCATTTTCTCCTGGTGGAGTTTAATTCGTTTCAATTCAATTCAATTCAGTTTTATTTATATAGCGCCAAATTATAACAACAGTCGCCTCAAGGTGCTTTATATTGTAAGGTAAAGACCCTACAATAATACAGAGAAAACCCCAACAATTAGACAATCCCCTATGAGCAAGCACTTGGCAACAGTGGGAAGGAAAAACTCCCTTTAAACAGGAAGAAACCTCCAACAGAACCAGGCTCAGGGAGGGGCAGCCATCTGCTGTGACCGGTTGGGGGTGAAGGGAGGAAGACAAAGACATGCTGT
>VUQS01026910.1:7045-17386 GCA_015108495.1 Heterochromis multidens | reverse complement strand
GTAATTTTGTAATATATTGTATTATTTAATATTGGTACTTTAACTTGTTAATTACTTTTCTTACTGTCCTGGAGCAACTGTGACCACATAATTTCCTCTGGGATTAATAAAGTATTCTGATTCTGATTATTCATTTATACATTTAGAAATAGACTGGTATTTTCTTTTCTTTTCTTTTGTTGACCAGTTGACCTGTTGACCTAGGCCAATCTATCTCATATCTGTATCCATGGCCAACTTGAAATCACAAAGACCTCTGAAAGGTTTGAACCCAAAGCCATCTTGCTCAGTGTACTGCTTTTCATTTACGTTGAAGCTCAATGTTTTACCTGATTTCTTTCAATATTTGGCCAAACATAGAACATATCTTGTATTGCATTTAAACATCTAGAGAAAACTGAGAATGTATACCTTTTACTGTTTAGGAACATATATGGCCCCTTTATGCACTATGTGCATCTCAGAAAGATGCACTATGTGCATCTCAGAAAGATGCACATAGTGACCTTGACGAATTGGCCCTTGGGGGAACATTTGTGGAGACTGAACCTGTAGGGATATAAATGGACTTTTACTCCTGTTTCTGAGAGTGAGAATATTCGCTAGAAATGTTATCTTTTATTATTCAAAGGAAGCTATAACTGTGCATGAAAGGCTCCTTCTGCAGCCACTGTTCTCAAACTGCAGGCCAGTGACGACCATAACGCGATGTGCCCTGTGAAGCTACAGAGAAAAAATTGACTAATGTACTACATTAGGGATGAATGGCTAATAAAATGTTGATTTCACTCATGATTTTGGCTTACAGCAATTATGGAAACAAATACTCTTTGGCATTCATTTTTGATACAAAGGTCTCCTTGTTTTTTCTTGTGCTATAAATCCTTTACAGCAGTGTGCTTTTGCCTGTCCTAAAAGCACAAACTTACTCACTGTTTAGTTCAGCTCAAGCTGAGATGACTAAAAGAGAGCTTTCTGTTTTTGTAGTAAGTAAATCTGAGAAAGGATTATTAACTATTGCCTGCTGTTTCTGGATCACTCAGTGTGTCTCACCTTATCCACTTTCAGTGATGCGTGACACCTGTCTGTTGAGTTTGGTGCTGTCACTTTACCTGTGGCAGGTGTACTGAGGCTCATCCCCCTTTATATAGGTCTTCACCTTGGCACGACGAGATATATAGTCAAAAACACCCTGAAGTCTGGGCCTAACTCCCCCCAACACCTCTTTTTTTCTAGTTTCCTTATATTCAATACATAATTTAATCTGGACAAAAAAAATTAAGTTCAGGCAGTGTTTGATGTTTAAATACTGCATTATTGTGTTAAGTATCAAGAATACAGTATTGACCAAAATCATCTTAACTGTGCTAATGTCATAGTATGGTATCGTAGACTAAACCATCCCAACTTGTGTTACAGCCACCTACCTCACTAATGGATGAAAATCTATAAACCAGCACAGCAATTACCTGAGTAAACCACCATCCTCTGAACAGACACATCACAAACACATTGTAATCACAGTTTTTGGTTCCCATTTGTACTTCATGGTTATTCCTGTGATGAGTTTTGGTTTTGTGATCCTGTTTTGATTCATGTCTTGACTTTTACTGTTAATTGTTAGTAGTTTTAGTTCCTTCAGAGTTTCCCGCTCTGTTCCTCCTTTGTCTTGTCTTTCTGTCAGTGCTTTTTCTCTGTGTCTGGTCTGAGTCTTTTTGTTACTTCCTGTTTTATTTTGAAGGTTAGCCTTCTGTTTTGTCTTGCTGTAATTTGACTTTCTGTTTTTCCTTCCTTTGTGGTTGTCAGTGCTGTCCTAAATGTTTCATTTGTGCATCATTTCCTAGTGGTCTCCTTTGTAATCAGCCCTCTGTGTATAAATAGCCCTGTCTCCCTCTGTAGATTTTTATCCTCAACTGAACTTTGAGTAAATAAATCATAAATCGTATCCTTTTCAAAATTTGTCAAGAATCCTCCGTCTGTTCTGGTGCCACAGGGACAGATACAGAACAGCTTTACTACCTTATACCACAATACCCTCATTCAGTTTAAGCTCCTTGTTCTCCTTGTTCCAGCAGATTTTGATTTATTGAGCTCATCGCTTTTTGGGGGGTATTTTTTATTTAATTGGCTTATGTAACACAGTAATTTCACAACTTTTGTGATACAGTGTTTCTTGTTCTGTCTCAATTTGTCACAGCTTTTGTTTTGTGTCTTGCTTGACCCTTTCCTGCATAAGAAATTGTAAAACTATTTTGCTCATCTCCAACTTTGTAATTTGATTCTTTGACGACTGTAGACACTAGAGTAACTTTGCATGATTCATAATTCAGATTAATCCTTATTTATTCTACGTGTTACAGTATGTGTTTATACTAGTCCTTCATACTCTATCTGAAACCAGCTTGAGCTCCAACTTTCTTCTGATTGGCTGTCCCTTGCAAACAGAGGATTTAAACAGCAGGTGAGTGCCAAAATGGATTGTTTGGAGAAGTCTGAAGCCTGAGCTTTTGGCTCACAGGGATTACTGTGATTACCATGATTATTGTGAGCATTCATTGTTGGAACACTATATATAGGACAGAAAACAAAGAAAAAGCATAATAGATCCTTTTTCGCTAGAAAAAGCTAGTATGTAAAAGTGCAAATTTTTAATTTGAATTTCTCTGAAAACACCATTTTTATTATTGATGTAATCAGTGCACCTGAAATCTTGTTTTAATTTATTTAATCTTGTTTTGGTAATGTGGGCTACTTACAAATGGCACAGAAAAGAGCAAATAAACAGTAAACAACTGGGTTTAGTTAGTTGAAATAATATACACTGCAGGAAATATAAAAATGATCAGAGATATTATTTAACAAATAAAAAGTGACATAAGTGATAAAAAGAACAAAAAAATCAATTTAGATCAAACTTCTTCCATGTATATAAAACTTTTGTACAACTAATAAATGTACTGATATCTAAGATTTTTCTGTAACACTGTGTGGTAAGCAGGTGTTTTGTTTATATTTTTCATAAAGATCACAAAATTCTAATTATGTCTAAATTGTCTAGCCTACAGCAAATACACAAAAACAAAGACACAATAGAAAAACAGCAGAAAATCCATTTACATCATTTATATTTTCCCAAGGGGCCACATGAGAAACTTGCACTGTTCAAGTTTATAAAGAGATAAAATGAATATTGACCAGAATTGAGTTCAGCTTATTGGTGCAGCACTCCACAACAGTCCCAGTTTCTTATGAGGCCCCTTGTGAAAATGAATTGCCTGTCTCTAAATCAAACTTACTCTATGTAAATATAAAAAATATACTTTCATCTGTGATATTAGTCCATAACACTGGGGTAAGCAGGTATGTAACACTGTATGGGCTTCGGGTGTTGATAGCTCATCCATATTGACTATTTTAAGGAGAAAATGTGGTGGTGGTCTCAGTTTCGGTGGGCACTGAACTCCGCCTTCTGCCGCAGGTATACTTGAAGAACCTCTCCTGGCTCATGCAGCCAAACTCTTTCAGTAGTTTGAGGAGGTCATAACGAAACTTTGTACCAACAAAGGCATAGACAAAGGGGTTCAGGCAGCACCTCATGAAGGCCAAACTCTGGGTGATGTCGGTGGCGTAGAGGAGACTGTTTTCGTAGTTGCAGTTGTCAGTTCCTCCGTGTGCTGTGACAACTGTGTTCCAAAAGAGGACCACATTATAAGGAGTCTGGAAGACCAGGAAGACTGTGACCACAGCGAGAATCACCTTGATGGCCTTATTCCGTTCAAAGTTCCGAGCATAGTAAAGGGTCCTGAGGATGCCGCTGTAGCAGAAGGTCATAACTAGGAAAGGAAGGACAAAACCCAAAGCAATCTGACTCGCCTGGACGGTGACACGAAGCGGGTCAGAGTTGCTGAAGAAAGGGGTGCAGGTGTGGTTATTGATGGTGGTGTACACCATTTCTGGTACGGAGAAGATCAGTGCCAACACCCAGACCAAAGCTGATGACAGCTTGCTGATAATCACTGCTTGGGAGCGGTGGCGGTGAGCAGAGATTGCTTTGGAGATTGCAAAGTAGCGGTCCACACTGATGAAGGAAAGAAGCAACATGCTGCTGTAGAAGCTGACCTTGTAAATAGTGTGCATGGCTTTGCATAGCCCCAGACCCAGCACCCATTCTACCATGGAGTTGGCTGCCCAAAAGGGGAGTGACAGAGCGAAGAACAGGTCTGCAAAGGATAAATTGAGCAGATACACATCCGTCATGGTCTTGAGTCGCTTGAAGTAGAAATAAGTGAGGATGACCAGCATGTTTCCTGCTAACCCCAGAAAGCAGGTGATGGAGTAAAGGATAGGCATAAACACGAGGCGGAACTGACGGTTGGAGTCCTTCATACAGAGTTCAGGAAAGTCACTATAATCCACGCTAGCAAAGCTGTAATCTGTGACGAGTGCAGTGGTTGTGTAATTTCCATCTTCCGACAAGCAAGTCTGTAAAGACAGATTAAATGAGCAAAACATGCAAGAAAGAAGTAAAATAATCAAGCAGCTCGCACACAAATACACCTGCCACCTGCTTTCTGATGCATTGTACTTTTACACTTTTACCAACCACTTCCTGGAGGGAGGGGTGGCACTCGGTACCACAGGGGAAGACTGTGGTTAGTTAAATACTATTTATCCCAAACACATTTACAATTTTAAAGAAGTGCTGCATTCGGGTGTTTTTCTTACCTTGGAGTTCATTAACCATAACAGCACAGTCGGCAGAAAGTTTTGGAGATCTGAAAAGCAAATGGAGAAAAATTTTTAGAAATAGTATCTGTGAAGACATGCTCATGTGTTCATGTAAACAGTGACTTTAATTCTTGGCTCAAAAGTTAGTTTTGGAGTTCCTCAGGGTTCTGTGGTAGGACAGTTTAGTAGAAAACCCATATAGATGTATTTCTATGCAGATAATACCCAGCTTTATCTGTCTATGAAGCCAGATGAGACAAATCAATTGGTCAATCTGCAAGCATGTCTTCAAGCCGTAACGGGCTGCATGACCTATAATTTTCGACTTCTAAATTCAAACGAGGATGTCATTAGTTATTGCATTTGTTACTTTTGATATTTAATATTGTAATTGGCGAGGACACCTCAAAAATGTGATGCTCAAACAATGTAGTTACTCTGGATTGTATTATATGACCTTTTGTAATACTGTAAGGAAAGTTGTTCTTTAACAATTACACTATGTGCTTATTGTGTGTGTTTTTGCACAGGACTAAACGAGTAATCATTTATGTGAGTTTGCATTGCAGTTACAGCAATCCAGCGGATGCCTGCGTGGTAAAGACTGCATCTTTTAAACTTAAAAATGCCAGTTTGTAAAAACCCAATTTCTGTAACTTGTAACTTTATGTAACTTCCAAACCCAAAATGAGGTAATTTATTGGTATTATTAGGGTGAGTTTTTTAGGTTTCCCAAAGGTCTTTATAAAATACTGGACATTTTTAAAACCCACATGATACTGTTTATTCCTTAGCTTTTAAACCAGACTGATATTTTAATATTTGATTTCACTTATATTGCTTCAGTGTTTAATGTTTTTATATTTAATATTATTATCTAGTATTATTAGTATTGTTACAGCAGTGGTTTCATAGTCTAGTGGTTAACATATATGCAGATCCATCTGCTTTGGTGACCCATTGTGAATGAGAGCAGCCGAAAGAAGCTGCTTCTTCTTTTTCTTCTATTAGTATTTGTCTCAGGTCTCAGTTCCTTATTTATTTATTTTTTATAAAAGCTATTTTTAGTACTCACTAATCTGAGTGTACCTTCAGTGATACTGTTAAGATAAATGAGACTTTTAGTACAGACTGTGTCATGTTTTTAAAAGAAAAGTGTTACCTATTGCAGTTCTACAAATGACATAAATCTGTTTTTAATTCCTAATTATTGATGTTAATTGTTTTAAACACTACCACTTATTACCATTTAGCATTTTGGGCTACTTCAAAAATGGTACATTCCACGTTTGATTTGGCATGGATTGTACACCAAATGCAACCCTCCCATTTATCCAACCTTGGGACCAGCAGTAGAAGTACACTAGCTCGAACCGTGTAAGGCAAATGTGTTAACCACCAGTAAGCAGGTACAGGTAATTAAAAAGTCAGTGAATAAAAATTTCTGGCTTTCAATATTTAAAGAAGCAGCTATAACAGATGCTATAACAACATTAATATCATGTCCATCTTAAGTGTTCAGTAGTAGATGAAACTGTGTCACCGCTCTCTGGTAGAAACAGCAGCTATCATTAGTTTCAATTATAATCTAGGTTTTAGTAACACAGTTTTTTTTGTGTTCTTTTTTCTTTCTACATGCATTCATTCATTCACCACAGCACACACAGACATCCTTTAACTATGTTAGTTAAGCTCTACTCACCTCTGATAGCAGTCATGTTGACTGAAGGTAGTTTGCTGTAGGTAAAGCCACTGCACACGGAGATCTGTCTATTTGATGGTGCTTTCCCTTCATTCTCACTGATGGGTCTCTACATTTTTTTTTTTCCTGATACCACATCACATCACATGCTACCACGTGGTCTGAAACCACATGTCACAAAGAATACTTTGCTTTCAGTTACTGGTGCAGCAATATATGAAATAAAATATGGATATAAGAGTTCAAACTACAGTGGTGTCTGCCATTAGGTGTTGTTTCATATACATATACACACACACACACACAAATGTTCATTCTACCATGTAAACTATGCAAAATCTATATATAAAATAAATAGAAAGCGAAGGTTTGGTGGTTTTGATCACATTGAAGTCATTCGTTAACACAGCTAGCCAAAAATCACATTTCTTTGAAAAGACCTACCTGAGAAGTCGTAGGTGTTGTGAAAGTTTTATGTAAATTTTAGTTAAGGGGAACTTGGTGATTCTATGCCCAAAAGGTGACTGAAGTTCAAAGCCACACATTGCAGTCAGTAGGGACTAATCTGAGAGCTTACACGTATTTCGACCTGATAGTAATCAGTATTTGCTCAGACTTGAATGAAACAGATGACTTTTCTGAATGATTTTTGCTCATACTGATAGTTAGTTTTACTTTCATTGGCATTGGCTGTTGTGTTGCTGTGACAGTCGGTGTTAATGCTGGACATGAGGTGAAACCCTGTAGAAGTGCATTTTTTTTTTTATTGAGATCTGCACAGGCTTTCTCTACACCTGTCTCTGTGTGGTTATGGTTTGTTGCTTTCACTGGAGGCAGTGCTAACCGCACAGTACAAAACGTGGCATGTTACAATGCAGCCTTACATCTTTCATGTTGAAACTAAGTACTATCAGATATGACCCAATCTTGCAAGGCTAAAACAAGGCTAAAACAAGGCTAAAACCTTAGAAATCATTACACAAAGATTTAAATCTCCTATCAGGTGTGTCAGATTACTCAATGCATCAAGTTTGTCAGGATCACAGATATGAACAGGATGATGGGTACTGCTGCTATGAAAAACAGGAAGAGGAAATCAGAACAATTCCTTCTCATCTTACCCACTTCCCTTACCTGTACTGTGCAAAGGAGAAAATGCTATATGCAAGCACAGTAGAAGCACATGGTTGATAATTTGTCTGCTTACAGTAATGTCATCAGCACAGTGGATTCTAAATCAAACCATCAAGGTGTGATTGAAGAGCAGACTCAGTTTGAATTCAAGGATTTTAACAAAAGTATTGCATTACCTGTTCAAAAATTACAGTCAGTTTTTATACACAGACACTCATTTTCAGAGGCTCAAAAGTCTTTGGGCAATAACTGGC
Source organism: Heterochromis multidens (assembly GCA_015108495.1). Taxonomy (NCBI): domain Eukaryota; kingdom Metazoa; phylum Chordata; class Actinopteri; order Cichliformes; family Cichlidae; genus Heterochromis; species Heterochromis multidens. The sequence continues at coordinate 9,568 of VUQS01026910.1, read as the reverse complement.
AAGTAGTTTTTCTGTTCCCTAATTATTCAGTTCAATAAAATTTTATCTTATCCGGGGCCGGGTCGCAGGGGCAGCAGCCTAAGAAGAGAAACCCAGACCTCCCTCCCTCCAGCTTATCCGGGGAAACACTGAGACGTTCCCAGGCCAGCTGAGAGATATAATCTCTCCAGAGTGTCCTGGGTCTGCCCCGGTGAACCTGATGAAGCCAACAGAACCACATCATCTGCAGAAAGCAGAGATGAGATTCTGAGGCCACCAAGGTGGAAGCCTTCTTCCTCTTGGCTACACCTAGAAACTCTGCCCATAAAAATTATGAACAGAATCGGTGACAAAGGGCAGCCCTGGCGGAATCCAGCACCCACCGGGAAGGAGTCTGACTTATTGCCGGCAGTGCAGACCAAGCTCCTGCTGCAGTTGTAGAGGGATTGAATGGCCCAAAGCAACGAGCTAGAGACCCCATATTCCCGCAGCACCCCCCACAGGATACCCCGAGGGACGCAGTTGAATGCCTTCTCCAAGTCCACAAAACACATGTAGACTGGTTGGGCAAACTCCCACACACACTCGAATATCCTCGAGAGGATAAAGAGCTGGTCCAGTGTTCTGCGACCAGGACAAAAACCACATTGATCCTCCTGAATCCGGGGTTCAACTAACAGACGAACTCCCCTGTCCAGCACCCTGGCATAGACTTTCCTGGGGAGGCTGAGGAGTGTGATCCCTGTGTAGTTAGAGCACACCCTCCGGTCCAGTGTCCACCATCTGGTTCGGGGGTTACCACCACGACAGGCACCAACCACCTTGGTGCGCAGCTCAGTGCAGTGGCCTCAACATTGGAGGTGCTGAACATGGTCCACTCATACTTAATGTCCCCAGCCTCCCTTGGAATGTTGTTTCCTCTTTGGGCTGTGCCCGGCCAGGTCCCATGGGCTGGTGGTGCTGATGGCCAATTAATCAAGTGCATTTGATTAGCAGCAGTTGGCTGCTACTTACCCTCTTAATTAATCTGGAAGCAGTAAGGCTATACTTAGTACTTTCTTTTTCACATGACTGTAGATTTCAATTTTAAAATCTGAAAAATAAGAAGTAACTAAAGCTTTAAAATAAGTGGTATAGAATACAGCATACAATATTTAATATAGTCTAAAATATAGTCAAGTAGAATAACACAGACATACACTGTAGGATGAACAGTACTCTAGCCCAGCGCTACTAATTGCAAAATACAATATTCATTCTTATATGATGTTATTAATTCATGTATGATAATGCAATCAATAATTGTGATTTTTTTGTTTTTTGTTTTTTGTTTTTGCACAGTTATGGTGACAAAATCTCTCAATATCCCTACAATCTGATTTTGTAGGGATGCACAGATTTTGAAATTAGCAGTTGATATCAATATGAAAACGACATACCAGTGTCACTACTGGTAGCATGAGGCAATAACTGCACCCGATGAAGGTTTCATAGGTAGTCCAACTCCTCCAGGATAGATACATGCCATTGTCAGAAGATTCGCTGTCTCTCCCAGCACAGTCTCAAAAGCATGGAGGAGATTCCAGGAGACAGGCATTTACTCTATGAGAGCTGGACAGGGCCATAGAAGGTCCTTAACCCAGTATCTGCCTCTCTTGTGCAAGGAGTAACAGCATGAGCACTGCCAGAGCTACAAAATGACCTTCACCAGGCCAATGGGTTGTCTCTGACCAAACAATCAGAAACCGAGTTCATAAGGCTGGCCTGAGGGCCTGACATCCTCTGGTGGGCCCTCATTTTTTCACTTAGATTTTTGGGGTGTCTTTGAATTCAGAGGGGGATATATATATATATATATATATATAAAAAATGTTGTCAGTCTATGTTTGAGTAATCCCTCAAAGCTCAGGGTTGAGAAGGAGAAGCTAAACTGGATGAACTGGAGGCCCAGAGTTACCAAAAAATGGATTATTTTAAACTGTGAACTATGCAGATACTCTAAATCAAGGAGTAGAAATATCAACCTGGAAATTAGACAATTAAATTTTTTAGGCAAACAGAACAAAAAAGTAGTTCAATAATTATTTAGGGCATTGTTTCACCTTGATGAAACACCTCCACCTCCTTTCTGAGTCTAAAACAAATGGAATTTACAAAATGAACTTGCTTTTTTTTCCCCCAATAATACATGAAACTAGCAACTGACCCCATAAAGTTATCATGAGTGCTTACTGAGGGAGGGGAGGGCCATTTTTCTATAGACTTCTGTATAACCTGAAGTCTTTTTTGCAACCACAGCTATTGCCCCCTGCTGGTCATAAAATAAAATGCAGTTTTAAGACACTTCTAATTAGCTTCACATTTCAGAACAATCTTTTATACTGTTTGTTACCAAGACCACGTACAAGATAAATGATTATTTTGAACTTTGAATCGTGAAGAGCTACTCCAAGAATAAAAAATATGAAACTGAAAATAAGCAAAATAGGTCCTCTTAACAATAAATGCAGCAAAAACCCAAACTTACACTAAAACCCGATTTTA